>JAOTRC010000022.1:27368945-27380084 GCA_027497675.1 Cyprinella lutrensis
TAAAAGTCACCAAGTTTCGTAACATTCCCATGAAGCTGTGATTTTTAAAAATTCAAAACAAAATTTTTCGGTCAGAAGAGCACTTGAGGGTTAAATAACAGACAAAAATGATGTCAGGACAGGATGATTGGTCCTAAAAAAGGCTTTATCCCAGACGGCAACATAGTGTCGGCCAAGATCTGGAATCCACATAAGGCCCGGATCCGGTCCGACACTACACTCTAAAAAAACGCTGGGTTGTTTTAACCCAATTTTGGGTCAAATATGGACAAACTCAGCCATTGGGTTACATTTTTATATTACATAACCCAATGTTTTGGGTTAAAACAACCCAGCATTTTTTACTGTGTACGTGTCCGTCTGTGATTTCTCTAAAGCAAAACATCATGTCTTTTATTCTTTTGATTTTAGGGTGAAATATGGTGAAATTCACTCTTGGTTGCAGGTTAACCCGTGAGAGAGAAAGTAGTTCAAGCAAAGTCACATTTTTCATCAAACAGACATCATCATGTCCCGTTCCTCTGCAGATTTTGGCAAATGCACGTACAGTCACACCTGTGCAAACACACACGTACACTCCGCGGACAGACATCCCCACATATCCAGAGACAGGCTGAATGTTTTATACAGTCCCTCAGGAAGGCAACGCAAACTTTAGTAAGGCAAGATCCATTAGACGCACACATTCTGCCATCCTGAGAAAGAAAAGTGTGAGGGCCGCGTAGCCCTTTAAAACACACGAGTGTATGTACAGAGAGTTTCAGAAGGCGTCTCGGTCTCCGTCCGCCTCGCATCTCAGAGGATTGGAGAAATCTGACGCCTGAGAGACGGACTCGGTTTAAAGCAAAACGTTCATTTCCGTGATGTGGCTTAGTTTTCCTTCCGCTTCTCCTGGAGCGTGTAAACCGTGGGAAAACGGGACGATTTTTAGAGCTAAGTGATTCTGTTACATCCTGTTTGTTACTGTGAAGCTGCTTTGAAACAATAAGTTGTAAAAAATGTAACATTGTAACACTGTAACGGTTCTCTTTAGAACTCTCAGCTGACACAACGTTTCACTACGGGTTTGAGCATCTAAGAATATTCAATCGGTCAAAATAAGTTCAAATTCACACTATATTTCTGTCCAAATGTTCAGCGCGAAGACGAACCTTTCCTCGTGACTGTCAGCGAGGCGTAACTCTGACCTTTGACCTGTGATGTCACTGGTGGTGTTTGCTGCAGTCGTCGTCCAGGCAGCCGTTCATGCGATGCGACTCGTCCCCGAAGGCGCCCTGCGACTGCAGGAGCTCAAACTCCTCGTCCAGGAAGTCCAGCGAGTTGTTGCTCGGGAGCCCGCGGATGGTGAACTTGTTGGAGACTTTGGCCCATTGCTCGCGGTTGGCGGCCACGCGCTCGTAAAGCTCAGCTGAGCGCGGGAACAGTTCCTGCAGGAGCCTGGGACAAATCATCCGAGAGGAAAAATACATACGCTGTAAAAACGATCATGATTTAATGGTAAAACACTGTTAACTGGTTATAACTGTGACAGATCTAACTATACATTTAATACATTTTTTTTTACAATATATTTATTATTTTTTCAGTTTACAAATCACATAAAATTACATACTGAATAACAATCATGTAAAACACAGTAAACCTTTTTCACCCTGTTCTACCTCCCATCACCCCCCCCAAAAAAATAAATAAAATAAAAAAATAAATAAAAAAATAAAAAATAATTTCGTCTATGAAGATAATCTTTGACCTGTAAATTTAAATTTTATGTGCTAATATGTGCATTTTAGGTGCTAATATGTACATTTTAAGTGTTAATATGTACATTTTGTGTGCTAATAAGTAAATTTTAGGTGTTAATATGTACATTTCAAGAGCTAATATGTCCATTTTAGGTCCTAATATGTCCATTTTAAGTGTTAATATGTACATTTTAGGTGCTAATAACTACATTTTTGTTGCTAATATGTACATTTTAGGTGCTAATATGAACATTTTAAGTGCTAATATGTACATCTCAGGTGCTAATATGTATATTTTAGGTGCTACTATGTACCACTAAGGTACCAACATTCAGCCTTTGGGTACAAAAGTGTACCTTTTGATAAGGTACAGCCCCAGTGCCAGCTTTTGTACCTTTTTTTCTAACAGTGTACTTACCTAGAAAGTACTGGCTAATATAAAGGTAAGTCCATGGAACAGGGGTAGGTTTAGGGGTTAGTACTAGTTATTACCCAGTAATTGTAGTTACTAAAATAAGTACATAGTATTTACATGGGTAACTAGACTGTAAAAGGAAGCGTTATGATTTATTCAATAGAATTAGACTTCTAGAATGTTCTTTTCAAGTGCAAAAAGTTATATTTTTAATTTAGTAGTTTTTCTTATCATAGCCTACAAATGTCTTTGGAAACTCCTTTTCCTTGATTTACTGAAGCCTATGTGTAAAACGTATTCGCGGCATAGACGATTTACAGCTGCACAGCGAGCACATTGAGCGTCTGGCTTGCTCATAGGCTGCGGCAACTGCACATCCAATGCACGGGCGGCTCTGACGTGCGACCAATGAGCCAACTCTACATCATTACAGGTCAGAGCACGCCAAGCGGGCGTGGCCTCAGATAGTCCCCGAATTTGCCATTATAGCAGGTCTTTATTCAATCATAGTCTGTATGACATAATATATTAGAAGCTATGTGTCTATCATGGATTTGCACTGAATTGAATCTCAAAAATATCAACTAAAAATCAGTTCAATATAGAAGAAGACTTTTATGTGTCAAATACGGGACGATTCTGTAATATACGGAACAGTTAGCAACCCTAGTGTTAAGTGTGTGTAAGAGAACTCACCCGGTCAATTATCTGTTTGATAGTGTGAAGGCGTATGATCCCCGAGCTGCGCTGGTCAGTACCGGCATCTCTGGGTTCACTCTCTACACAAGAAAAAACATAATCCATAATAGCATACAGATACACTTCCTGAGCTCCCTTTGATGCAGGACATCAGCATCTTCACCCCTCAATAGCATTCAGTGAGAAGGCAATTCAACATGGAAGTGCACATGCGCCCGCATACACAATATGAGCACCTGCAGACTGTTCGAATGTCCCATACGTGTAACATCAATGTGGTGATTAACTATTGATTTTGATATTTTGATTAACTATAGATTGCAAATATGAGTATCCATTGTATAAAGTGGAGGGAATAGGAGCATCTGTACACCACAGTGACTGAGAAGGGGGTCTGGAATGTCTGAAGAACGTTTGACATTACGGAGTGAAACCACAAGGTGTACTTTAAAAAGTGTACTTGAAACTTTAGAAGCCATTGGTGGCTCCTGACATTGGTAAATTATATAATGTGATAAGTTCACCCAAAAATTAAAATACAGTCAACATCCTAATGTAGTTCCAAAACCAAAAGTTTTTTTTGTTCTTCTTTTTCAATACAGTGAAAGTCAATGGGGTCCAATGATGAATAAACAATGACAATTTTTCTTTTTGGGTGAACTAGTCCTTTAAGACAGCATCTGTCGACCTACATCTGTATCCTTTTCTATATCATGACTCTGAAAAAGCAGCAACTACAGGAAGTCTTTCCAGCAAAAAAAGAAAAAGAAAAAAAAGCCCAAAGTATCACAAAATAAAACAGGAAGCAGGTGCTTGGGATGGGGGAAATCAATGAGCAATGTGCCTTTATCTCCTCTCAAGCATGACTGAAGGATTGGGGAGGGGGGGGTTGGAGCTGTCGATAGCATGAACACACCTTGGATTTTTCTCTCATTACCATTTCAAGCAGTGTTGATTTGGTGTAACTAAAATAAGGGATGCCATAATAATGCACAGCCTCTAGTAACTATGGTTACTGATGAAGTGAGCTGATGTGACTACTGTATGCAACATACTTTCCCTTCCATCTGGGTGCTGTGTCTCTGAAAAGCAAATACAGTCATACATGTTATGTAAATAAAGCCAGTGGCCACTCAAGGAATCAGTTTACAAGCTGAATTTTAAATGCGCTACTGACACGGGAGAGCAGGACAGCTGTAACAGCTCAAGTATTCTGCTCAGGTAGGTGGATCAGAAAACTGAAGCGATGTGTCTTATCTAGGGATGTGTGTTAACAAATGGACACTCACTTGCAAGCTCGAACAGGTCAGGCACCTCTCTCCCCAGTTTGTCTCGTGCCACGTCTGCGATTGGCCCGAAGATCACAACCGGTCTCAGGAACCCAGCTAAAACGAAATAGAAAAAAACCCATCTCTGCTTTAGTTTAAACAAAACAGAAATATTGCAATTTTCAGCATAAATACTTAATAAATATGTGATGAATAATATTACATGTAAAAATATGAAAATTAAGGCATCTGGATATAATAATGTAAAGTATCAAAAAAGGGAGATTGTTGATCGAAAAAGAGACTTGCTAAAGATTACATTTAACAGTTTTATTAAATATTAATTTAAGTGAGCATTAGATGCTGGAAAAGCTTATTTAAATGTATGAATGAGCATGCACAATTAAACAGCAATATCAGCTGAAGTGTATATAATATTGATACCAATAAAAAATATCTCAAATATCGCCTGATAACATGAAATCGATATATTGTGCATCCTTATCTAACGTCAATAAATACATACATACCCTCTCTAAGAACCACCCTTTCATAAGCAGGGAACTTGGTCTGAACAGGCTGAGCTGACAAATCTTCTCTACTCTTCCGCAGGTTCCTCTTTGAAGTACGTAGACCTCTGAATCTCCAGAAGTCAGCTCGGTCGCCGCCTGCAGTTTTGGGGAGTGTGTACTGTACGCTTGATAACTGCTCTGCCCTGAAGAGAAGATGGCAAAGGTCAGCTTTAGTTAGAAGCACTGTTGGAAGTAAGGCATTATTAGTCAGGTGAGTTACGTAATCAGTTAACTTTAATTTTTAATTTACTAGCAAAGTAATGGATTACTTAAATTTTCAACAAAATATCGTTACTTTTTCAAACAAGTAACGCAAGTAGCTTGGATTTAGATTAATTGACTAATAACACCTCTCTAGTCCCCATGTTCAGAGAAATCGGGAGTAAAGCGCTGTGTGCACTGTGTAAACATGATGTTTATTGTTAGAGATGCTCCGATCAGAATTTTTGAGGCCGATCACCGATTACCAATATCATGATCTGCCGATTGCCGATCACTGCCAATCACAGAATGGAAGGGAAATGGGAATCATTTATCTATAATCTAGCAGAGTTTGCACCATTTGTAGAAATGAAAATAACTATAAATTAACTGTATTGAAGGAAAAAAAACAGTAAAAATAGACTACAGTCAAGATCTTGAAGAACCACCAAGTGTTTACTTAGAAACTTAGAATTGTATTTAGAAAATGAGATAACTTCAGGCTACTGTAGGCCATTTTTCCCAAATAATGGAGAGTAACAAAATTATTCCAAACAAAGGGGGTCAGGCAGACCAACACACATTAGATCAGCTTAATGGGATGGGATCAAGTTACACTTAGGCATACTTGGTAATTGTAGCCTCTTAATACACTGACTACATTTAATAATTGGCAGCAGAATGTAAAACTGGCTACTGCCACAAAGGACAAAAGGACAAAACTATGGCAAGTTTTTTTTTTTTCTGTTATTATTATGAACATCTGATATAGTAGAGGAAACTACTACATCAGATACAAGAAAATCAAATATTGTAAGCTACTGTAAGCCAATGCCATCCTTCACAAATAACAAGGCAGAGAAACATAAGGAGGCCAATCAGATGGCTAATTTTACGTCTTTGTCGGACACTTTGAAAAACTTCCAGACGGGAGAAGGAGAACTCATGTTGCGACTGGCAAGCTCCACTCTGCTGTTGTGTGCCCGTGTGCCGCGTATGCAGGTGGAAAATAGTTGTGCGAGTAATTCACGTCACGTGATCGGCGCTTTTTGAGTTCGCCGATCAAGCAATTTTTAGCCAATATCGGCCGATCATGATCGGCGGCCGATCAATCAGAGCATCACTAGTTATTGTAGTTCTATACTAAATGTGAATGTGCTTTAACTCATCTCACTTGCACAACAAAATGCAAAAGCAAAAAATGCAAACTGAATAATTAGATGTAAAATAACACAAAAATGCTATGTGTATTTAATCTCGCTTTATTAATCAATGTCTTTGCTGCTGATGGTTGAATGAAAAAAATACTTAACATCTTGGATAAACCACATTCTTATTCTCGCTAGCATCACAAACTTGCATATAGTAAATCATGAATTACATTGGATGAAGGAAAAAAAACAGTATTTTATAGTGTCCTAAAAATGATCTACAAAACTGTGTACTATTTGTATACTGGTGCTTTACTTGAGTGGTTACCTGTTCTTGTTGGGAATGATGCCTCTTTCCACCTCCTGGTGGTTCTTCCCGATGCGGATGGCCAACCAGGAGCCCAGTTTTCCGTTGTAGAGGGTGTCCACCACTCTGAACACCTCTCCTTTATTAAAGCTCAGCCCGTAAGGAGACTCTTTCTCATATTCAAAGTGTGTTCTGATGTAGAAGGAGTCGCCCACATCAGACTCTACTATTCGCCGGTACACTGGAGGACAGGATATAAATGAGATGGTTAACAGGAAGTCATGAGGAACAGATTTATCCATCCATCCATCCATCTTCTTCCGCTTATCTGGGGAAGGGTCGTGGGGGCAGCAGTCTAAGCAGAGATGCCCAGACTTCCCTGTCCCTAGACACTTCCTCCAGGCACGCTCTTCCGGGGGGACACCGAGGCTTTCCCAGGCCAACCGGGAGACATAGTCCCTCTAGCGTGTCCTAGGTCTTCCCCGGGGTCTCCTCCCAGTGGGACGTGCCCAACACCTCCCCGGGAAGGCGTCCAGGAGGCATCCATAACAGATGCCCGGGCCACCTCAGCTGACCCCTCTCGATGTGGAGGAGCAGAGGCTCTACGCTGAGCTCCTCCTGAGTGACTGAGCTTCTCACCCTATCTCTAAGGGATCGCCCAGCCACCCTGCGGAGAAAGCTCATTTCGGCCGCCTGTATCCGGGATCTTGTCCTTTCGGTCATGACCCAAAGCTCATGACCATAGGTGAGAGTAAGAACGTAGATTGACCGGTAAATCGAGACCTTCTTCACCACAACAGACTGGTACATCGACCATTGTAGCAACAGCATTGGTAGGGCACTGCTTTCCTCTCCTCTCAGGCCCGAGTTTATAGATTTATATCAACACTAAATATCTTTCCTAGTATGAATGATTGAATCTTACCTAATTAAACAATAGGGTAAGTTATAAAAGTATTTATTTAAGTGGTCATCATTACAAAATGAACTACAAACATGGTGATAATGACCCCAACAAGAAGCAGAGGGGTCTTATATCACCCATCTGACTGCAATGTGGCAGACTTATAACAGAAGTACTTACCAAAGAAATTGATTTTGATGTGAGAAGAAAAAGGCTAGAGTTATTTGAGAAACGATATTAGCACAGCTATGTGAGAAATCAATGATCAGTCATTTTAGCAATTATTGCTGAAAGATATTTGATCACAGAAGACATTTGACTACAAAATGCTGCAACTGACCAATCAGAATGAAATATTCTAGAACACTAGGGGGGCGAGGCCTACCAAAGCTTGGCTTATTATTGGCTTATTAACTTAGAATGGAGGGCTTTCGAATATTATTTGAGAACCATGTAATAAGTGATCAAAGCCAACGTAATCTGCTTACCATCTTTCTTCTTCTGAGCCAGGATAGTGACCTCTTCACCTCTGGGAAGATCCAGCAGGAACAGCACTGCTTCCTCACGAATGATGTTTGCAAAGTCAACATTGTTAACCTACAAACAGTAGGGAGTGCAAGAAGAAAACAGGCTTTAGATCTCTGCGGTGCCGTAACTTAACAATACACTGTTTATTGACAGTGGAAATAGAAATAAAGAGAAAAAAAAACAGCAAATCCACTTTTTCTGCGTTTCTACTTTATCTTAAAGTCACAATCTCAGGGAGAAAAAAAAGAGCTGAGGTGAATGTGGAGTCACCCCTGACCAAATGGAAAGGGAAAACAATGAGCTGGGAGTCTCGCTGTGAGGCAGGGCCTGGAATCTAAGGAGAGTGTGTTTTCTGAAGCAGAAACAGGAACTTACATACACATGTGTGTAAGAGGACATTGTGACGACCTGCTCTGGGACTAGTGTGGGTGAGGCACAAAGCTGTCTATGTATAATTAAAATGTGCTCAGTGATAAACAAGCCTAAAAGAGCCTGACTTAGGCTCACTGTATTACACATAGCAACTGACAATAGTGTAAGACCACTGGAGGCTTGAGTTAAACAATGAGTGCCGTTGTGGAGCCGAAGGCAAAACAAAGGAAAGCTGAAAACAGAGGAGAGACAGGCACTGAGTCAGAGCAGGAGTATGTCATGATTATTTTTGCCCACAGCCACAGGGGTCACACAGTGTCTTCATATTTTCCTGAGAAAAAGTGGAATGTTACACGGTGTTACAGTACAGAGATTAGTCAACAACAGATGTTCAGTAGCAAAACAATCAAACATGCTTTCTTAGGATAAGATTTCTCAGATATGATACTGTATCTGCTAAATATTTGATGTTCACACAAGAAATGCCACTAGTTGAAATAAAAAAAAACATTTTGTTGTTAAAATTACATACATTTAACTTTTAACCCTTTAATTTAAACAAAAGATTGATTTTAATCAATTATTATTATTATTTTTTAATCATTTTTAACAAAAGTATACACATTTCACCTGTGACCAAACAAACACTAGGAGAGACAGGATATTATTTAATGGTTAGTTCACCCAAAAATGAAAATTCTGTCACCCTCATGTTGTTTCAACCCCGTTCATCTTCTGATAGAGTAATTACTGACAGAGTTTTCATTTTTGGGTGAACTAACCCTTTAATAATATCCTGTCCCTCCTAGTGTTTGTTTGACCCATATTTACGGTCAAATTTAGTGCATGTTCTTTCAAATTATGCCAGATCCATGTTGTAAGACCTCACTATAAAGTTCTAGAAGATGTAAATGTAAAAGAAGATCCTCACCCTGAGTATCTGGTCTCCCTCCTCCAGGCCTTCCTTAGCAGCAGGACTGTCCTCCAGCACACCAGCCACAAATATCCCTACATCATTCCCTCCAGCCAGCCTCAATCCTACGCTTTCTCCTTTCCTAAACTTCACCAGCTTCATGCTAGGCCTAGTAAACAGAATAAAACTGGGTCAATTTTCCATGGACTTACATGGCATTGTTTGTGCTGTGTGTGGCTTCAAATGATTTGCACCTGTGCATCTGTACGATAATACAGAAAGCTTATTGGCTAGTAAATCACTAGAAAGGGCAAGTGGGAATATGACATGAGTACAGATTATGCAACAACACTGACCGAAGGATGCCGTCATCATGGGCGACACTGGGCACAGGGGCATCAGACGGGCTGACTGGCAGATCAACATCAGGTTGCCCAGGTTGTGCATACACTGGTTTTGGCTCTAAAAACACATCTCTGTTAGACTTTGATGGTGATGTAAATAAAAAAACACACAGTTCTTTTACAACATACTCTTTGGTTATTAATCAGACCAAAAAGAACATGAAAAACCAGCGCAAAGCAAGAGATCAGGATGGAGCAAACAGCAGCAAAGTATAGATAGACAACTAGGAGAGGACAGTAAGGTCTGATTTTCATCAGTGGAAACAGGGGAGTGGGAGTAGGAGGGCAATGGAGAATGTGCAAAAACTTATAAAAAAAAAAACAAAATGACAGTACAGAAATAAAACTAAATATTGTTAACACACTATTTGCAAACCAGACTGAATGGGTCAAATCAGTGGAAATTCATGCACTAATTACAGTGTTTGTAGTACTATGTAAAAGATACACAAATATGTGTTGTACTGTTCTAGCTATTACATTTTTAGGAGTAATGTGAATGGGTTTTTTGTTTTTATTTTGTTTTAATAGTATAGTAATATTATATTTAAACAAACATAAAATTGTAGTATTGGCTTGGTTGCTTGATCATTGTGTTTGGTAAATTATGTTCTATGTACCTTTAACTTGGAAACTGAGTAAACATCTACAGAGCCCCACAACATGACATGACAAAGAAATATGTATATCATGGCCACAAATTGACAATTTGTTTCCTCAACTTACTAATACGTCAACACGTTTTACTTATTCTTTCCCTCGGTCAAGTCAAGTCAAATATATTTATATAGCGCGTTTCACAATACAGATTGTATCAAAGCTGCTTCACAATATCAAGACAACTTAACAGTGTTTGTTTATTCATGGAAAAAAAAGACAATCAAGTGTGGTAGAGCTGATCAATGATGGGTCATTTAATTTGAATATCAAATTGTGTACACAATATAATAATTTGTTCCCTTGATTTACTAAATCAGGGCCATGTTGTAGTAATTCATTCCCTTGATTTAGTTAAAATCAACACAAGAAAACAAATTAGTTCAACATGGCCATGATTTACTAAAACAAGAGAATGAATAAATAAATCGTGGGAACGGATTCCTAATTTGTGATCACAATTTAACGAAAAACAGTGAACAAATTAGTAAAAGGTGGCCATGATTTCCTAAAACAAGAGAATAAATTTTTAATTTGTGGCCATGACATATATGTTTGTCTGCATCTCATGTGCAGGGCTCTGTAAACATCACATGGAAATGCAATATGAATTTACATTGGACTAAAAAGAAAAAAAAAAAACAGGGAGAGATGACTTTGCCTTATTTAAGAAGTCTGGCACACGCCACTGGACTGGGTAGAGAAGAAAGTGGAAGAGCAGAAGGAAAGACAGAAGACAGCTGAAAGTCTGGAGGTGAAAGTCCCGACCTGGCAGGGGAGGGATCTGTTTGTCTCCGGGCTGATCTGTTGACGGTGCCAGAAGTGCATCCTCAGCCATCTTAACTGGAGTGGATACAGCCGCTGGTTTAGAGATGCGCTCCTCCTCACGACTCCTGTGGCTACAGACACACACAACAGCACAGTCACAAACTGAGTCTGATCTGATCGCTGCTTATAAGCACGGGTTTGAAGTAACCAATTACAAATACACATTACTGTAATTATA
>JAOTRC010000022.1:27393405-27403520 GCA_027497675.1 Cyprinella lutrensis
AACATAGGCCAATCAGCTAACCAGTATTTTCGCCCCTTACCAAAATTACTTCAACGGAAGGTTTCCAGATGGATATGTGGAGCAAATCCATCTGGCGGAGTCAGGTTAGGGTCTCTCTGGTTCAGATGTGCTTGAGCCTAAGAACATGCAGGATGAGGAAAAGGAACAGGAAGTGGAGCAGAGCAGAAATTTTGTCCTCTCACACACTACTTCCTGCCATCTGGGGGATCGGCTATTGTGTACTCAATGACCACACATCCTGTAACTAGCCATCCCAAAAGAGAAAAGAGGGGAGAGAGAGGAAAGACAGAGAAAAGGAGAATGGCCTGCGCTGATTTTAAAAATCCAAGCTAATAATTTGTTTTGAGAAAATGGCTAGAATTCACATCATAAACTACTTTGACTAAAAAAAAAAAAAATAAATCAACTAAAATCAATGATTTTATACAAATTAATCAAAATCACATACAGTAGTTGATCTATAACTATGGACAATTAAATACTTAATTTTGACTGACACTGAAAAATAAATCAAATATAAATAAATTGCTAGTATTGCTTAGCCAATAGGATACTGAAGCCTGAAGATAGATATAGAAAAAGAGGAGTGGTGAAGTAAAGGGGAGGAAAACTGCTGCACCAACCAAGTGAGAGACAGTTCGACACTCACCCTGTGAAGAGTCACCGTGTGCTGTTCCCATATTACAGTTTCCTCCATTGTTGTACTCTGTGAGAAAGACAAAGAGAAAGAAGTCAGTTAGGACAAAGTCTAAGCAGAGAGAATGAGTTTGTAGTCTCAGGTATTTTTATGGCAGGAGGTGATTTTACTCTGCAGGAATTAAGCATATTTAACAAACCAGTTCTCTTTGCTTGAACTCAATCTGTATGTGTGTTGGTCTGAGTAAATGCTATCACAGGGCTAAACAGTGCTGCAAAGCTGACTATGGGCGCCGAAGGCACACTCCCCACACACAAACTGAAACAACAACACTACAAAAACTGGAAAAGCTATAAACAGAATCTCCAATCCTTATTTTAGCACAGGGCTATAAATGAGGGCTGTAAACTCAAAGTGCAAACCAAGTTAGATTCCTTTATCACTGAAATTTTTAATTTTATAGCATGCTGATGCTCCTAATAAAAGCATGTGATTAAAGTCTGATGTCCCAATTCGATTTGATGTGATTCTCAATTCGATTTGAGATTTTCATTGGCCCCACCACAAAAAAGGGGATGATATATCTAGTGGAGAAGAGACTAGTAAAAATATTAACGTCAATCAAAGATTATTTTCAATGTATGTGGAAATAAGTATGGTAAAAAAAGATTGACTTGTGGCTTTTGTGGAGCGATATCGAATCAACCCTATTTTTAATTAATATCTTTCCACAGCCTTAATTACATATGGGTTATAAAACAGGAGAAAACCCAATCATCAAACAGAACATCACTCACTATAAGAACACCTGACCAGAATGCCTCACTTTTCCTGACTGACCAATCAGATGACAGCTGTCCAACTCAAGCTTGAACATAAGAACATGTCACTGCCTTGATGCAAACATCATATAAACAAACTGCTACAAAATGAACAATCTGCCCTGATACAATTTAGATGAGAAAGATGCAGTGATAATACCTTGTCCTGCTTCACCCCTGTACTGTAGATGCCAGGCTGGATAAATTATTACAGTATGTCTGAGAGCTCTTAAACAGACTCCAGCTCTAATGGTGCACACTGCATTTGTCTCATTTGCAACTATCAAAATGTAATATGTTACAGACAAATACAAAGGTCTGACCCTACTAATGAATTTAAGTGAAATGTCTGTTATTTTGCCATGTTCTTCTAATTGATTACATTTCACTAATTGCAAATTATAATAGTAGAAAAATAAAAAAAGGAAAACATAAATAATAATTAAAAAAAAAAATTTAAATTGTTTTCTGTTTTCTATTATATACCAGTCTAAAAATATATTATTACCCATCATTTTAATTATCATACTTTAATGATAAAGAATTAGCTTTTGTTTTCATTCACATTTTCAATTTTAATCATAAACGTACATGACCAGAATAGGCATAAATAATATTTATGAAGAGAACAGATGAAAAGTGACTTTAAATGTTCAACACAACCTGACAAAGCAGATGAATGTTTTATGCAGTGGCAGCGGAGGCCGCTAAAACTTCACCTTTGTGCCTGAACAGCACAATATTACGAAATAAAATTACTATTAAAATATCAACAAAGCATGAAAAAAAAAAACAATTTAACTGAACTAAACTCAATCAACTATCTGTATGCTGCCTGCACATAAACCTTCCTCTTGGTCTTCATGGACTTAAACTAGATGCTCGCCTGTGCCGGCGACTGATAAACGATTCTTCTCCACATCGGCACCAGTCCCTCTTTTTTCAACATCGCAAATAGTGGGCCGTTTGAAGAAACTTCACAGTTGATATTTTTGCAATTGTAGCATTGACTAAAGACATAGGATTCACAAAGACGTCATACACTGAGATCAAAGACGAAACAATACTAGTTCATAGCTAACTTATATGCCACCAAATGAAAAAGGGTATTTTTACAGCTACATGAGTGTAATCTGTCAAAATGACGAACGCCCGTCAGATTCAGAGACGATGATCAATGATGTAAAATATAACATTCACATATAGCCTAAAGATTTCACAATAGAGCACTTAAGTTTCTGAAAGAAATAGGTATTTACATGTAGGCCTCAACCTTCAAATAAATAAATAAATAAATCACAAAACAAACACAAGGAAGAATATTTATATGCATCAGTATAACACTACAATAAAACATATTAATATGCGAAAAATAGACAAAGTCTTTGGTCAAATAAAAAATATTGCAATTTGCAATATTCACAGTTCTGCTTAATTCTAGAAGAAAACCCCCAAAACGGGAATACTGTATACATCACCCACCCCTAGTGTCCTTTCGTTTAACCCTCTGACCTGTTTACCACGCTGCTTAGCAAACACTTCATTCATGGTCCTAATTGGGACAGGGGCAATATTCAGTTCATGCCCCCATTTCTACCCCTCTTTCTAATGGTCAGACTATATTGTGAGAGAATCTGACCCAATTGAAAGGCATCCACCACCCACAATCTCACCGTGCCTCTCTCCCCTCCTCTGACCCCTGTCCACAAATTCCTTTTATGTATCTGTAGGGTCAGAGGTGCTGGATTCATCGAACTGTAAGAGCCGACAGCAGGGGCCCCAACCATGAGAAAAATGCCCATGCAGTGAGCCATGTGACTGTAACAGAGACAGAGAGGGGAGAGAGAGAGACAGAGAGAGGCCTAGGGGGTCCTGTCCTTGGTGGCCGATGAACAGCAGACTGTTCGGGCTTCAGAAGAATGGCCCCGTTACGCCTCCGAGAAAGCTGAGGCAATGTCAGGACTGGAAACAGTTAAGGCTGGAATACACTACATGACATTTGGCCAGATGTTTGCCCTGATTTACAGTCTGGATGAGATGAAAAAAATCATGTATTGTATGATGGGCGCAGATTTTTTTTAGCTTTAGATTATAAATCCATCCAGTTGGAGGACTTCAAAAAAATTTATATTTTGAGCCGATTTTAGAACGCATCGTTTCCATGAAAGGTCGTGTAGTGCATTCAAGCCTTAAGCAACTAGCGATAGTAGTTGAAGGGGGAAAAAGTCTTGCATTTATTACCCTCTGCAGCTAGTTGTCAAATGATGTCAATAACACACCATTTAGCGATAAGGTATAAGAGACCAAACATGTTTATATAAAAATATTATTTGTGGGTGAATGGCAAAAATGGCCAAAACAGCATCAGCCACCTCTGGCTCAGGGTACACCAAAGACCAAACACATATGGCTCGTTTCCACTGAGCGGTAAGGTATGTTACAATACAGGAACAAATTATAGATTCACAAGACCAAAGATCACCTGGTCTATACAAGACAAACTATATCTCATGTTTAAACACTACAGAGACAGCAGCAAACATCAGAATGACTAGCCAAGGAAAGGCTGTTTGGTGATTGCTTGGAATGGATCTCAGTCAAATTATAATAAATCCAGAAATAAACTACAGATTTGAGCTTTAAAAACTACAGTCTTGCCCTGAAAAACTCTTAAAACTACATTTCATGACACAATAAAAGTAGTATTATATTTCAACAGTATATTAAAAAATGGCGCTATATATATCTTTCAAAATATCTTCAGGTGTCCATTCTGTAACTGAGGAAGAGATGATCACGTTTACTCGCACGCCGCGCTGCCGCTTGAGAGGAGGAGCCTAGTAGGAGTACAGCGATCTGTCACGCCACATCAAAGAGCACCAAAACGCCATTTATTGTTTGAATTTCGTGATCAAATAGAATTTGAAAGATTACACTTTGCTTATTATCGAAAGTAACAAAACACGGAGCTTGTTTTTTGGTGTTAATGGTGGTTAGACAACAAAACTGAATTCATTGTGTACTGTACACGTAAGACATGAGGTCCATTGAGCCGGGCGGGGCGGGGCGTGTTCGGTACGCAATGACAGTATCGCGATTCGAATCGTTAGTTCAGTATCGCTTTTTTTTTTTGGCTCGGTTCGAAAATCGTTACATCCCTAATAAAAGCCTAAACTAAATTTATTCATTATATAAAGTTATCTCTTCAGAAAGCATGGATTAATCTATTCGATTTATATGAAATACATTCACAATGGAGTGCCTCGGTCAACAGAGTTTTTTCTCTACTCTTTTCTTGACATTCACAATGTCTTTTGAAGCAGAAATTTGTGTAATGGTCCTTCAATCATCATGGTTTATTAAAAATATCCTAATTTGTTTTTCAAAGAAAAACAAAATGGGGTTGATTATTGATGACAATTAAAATTTTTGGGTGACCTATCCCCTTTTAACTCAAGGAATATCATCCCTGTTGAGAAAAAAAGATGGATGTATGACGGTTATGGTCAAAAGTATGTATGTGGTCAGGTAACAGATGGGAGAGTCAATCCACGGTGCTAGAAGTCATTTATATGAGTCAGGCTAAGCACTTCTGATACTCTAATCTAAAGAGATTATCATTCTATTAATCACAACAACACAGAGCTAAAAGTAAACAAATTATTCTGAAACCTGAGCTATGTGAAGCTTAACAGAGATATGACCTGAGTCCTAAATCAACCCAAAAGTAGTCTAGTCCATGCAAAAGTAAATTTTTTTGCAGCCAAACTTGAGTCTCCAGAAAGCAAATCAAAACAAGGTCTCATTTGCAAGACAGAGTCTGAGACAGCCATGATCTAATAATTCCCAACAAACAGTAGTAAACAAGGAGTTTTTTTGTGTGCAAGAACGCCTGGGTATTTTATACATTCACGTTTATTCAGTTCCGAGGCCTAATAGCACTGTGCCAAGAAAGGGAGAGCAGGCATGGGCAGTCCCGCTCAGAGCCAAAAAATGGTTCTGCCGCTAAAGAGAGTCTTTGTTTCAAGCAGACCTCAGACCTGCCAAAAAGCGAGTAGGGCTTCAAAGAGACCAGATAGGCAGCTAATAGTAAGCTCTGACAGCCAGGTGAAACTGAGAGGCTTTCTAGTAGATCAGTGGCCATCTTTTCTGGGCCAACAGCTTTGCTAAAACAGAGAGGCAGCTTGAATCTCAGAGAGATTTCTCTCTGTATCAATAAAACTGAAACAGAAAGCAACTGCTGTTTAGCAGCAGCTTGGATTTTGATGGCGATAAGCAGTTTCGGGTGTTTGCTATGAGCCACAATCATAAATGTTAAATGATGAGAGTTAAATTTGATCATTAGTGCACTCAGCATACACTAAAACAGCACAACTAGAAATTACAGGCTATATACAGGTTTCTGCAGTGTTTCAAACAATACTGACTGGTTTGAAATGAGGTACGGTCGGAGGTCCACTAGTAACTGAGAGTGTATCTATTATTAATGATGTAACGGCCAGCATGATAAAAGCCACACATGTGCATGACCATTTTTCACATTAAAGCAATAATCACTGTCAGGGCAAGACATGCTATACGAAATCTTGGCATCTTCTAAAACAATTTAAGAGTGACAATCTTATTCTTGATTCCCTGCTAAAAATTAAAGCTAATTTCTCCTCAAATCTACTGTCAGTTACGGTGCTGACCATGTTCTTTCTGCTTTGAATAGGAAATAAGCCATTAACCTTACTCTGGAACAAAGCCAAACAGGATAACCTGAGGTAGAAACAGCTGAACGCACCAGTGATTTGGTGACGCCATAAACATCACCTGTAATACTGAATTTGTGTGGCTGTTTTAAAAAAGTTGTGTTTAAGAAGGAACAGTCGACACCAGTTTGAGAACGAAGCCCTGATTGGAAACGACAGGACGTAAACCAAGAGCTGGAATTTACTGCAGGAAGCACTTTCCTGTTTGCAGGGAGTATTTTCGACCTTAAAAGAAAACACCCAAACGGCATAAGAAAAAACATGTTCACCCTCTCATTTGTCTTAGTCCAAGAGTTCTCCTTTTGTAGATGTTGTGTCTTATGTGTCATTTACTTTTTCGAAACACAAACCTGAAAAGAGGGCTATGATATGAGTTATACATAAAAAAATCAAACCGTATCGATCTTCACCCACGGTTCGGTACACACTTGCACTGGAAATATAACAGCGATGGTCATAAAACATGGACAAAGCGATCATTCTTTGTAAACTTTGGTCGATGCGATTGCCGTATGCTCTGATGTGACCATTCATTTACACAGTCTTCACCCAGATGTTGACAGCGCGTGAGCGCAAGTAAGGCCGAAGCAGCTAGGGTTGGGCGATGTCTACCAATTTGGCATCAGACGACGTCTAAAGTAAAACAACGCGATGGACGATGACATCGGGAGGGGGGTATTTTCGTAATATTCTCATTTTCCTCTATATCTCATCAGCAATTTCGATTTCGGCACGCTCTGCAGCAGCTGAGCCCATAGCGAATGTACAGTGACGTGACATAGCTGCCAGATTCAAACTGCGTGCTTTCGCGCTATGGCTGGTTCTGAGACAAAGACGGACGCGCTCAGCGCTCTATATAGCGCTATATCACAACTGTTCAGTGTTTTAACCACATTGTGTTTACTTTAAGTTTCAGACATTTAAATACATATCATTTAGAGCAAAACAATACATTTATAGTTTGTAAAATAACATCGTGATGTCTGTCGGCCCAACCCTAGAAGCAGCACACATTGCCTGTGTTTATTATTACACAGAAAGCCACATCTCAGACAGAACTCTAAACTGAACTCTAAGTTGAGTTTGAAATTCTTCTTGCACTTAAACAAATTTGCACAAAAATTCAATCAGCGTGTTCGTTTTGGCATAGTAAAGAGTCAAATTTGTTTGCCGTGTGTCCACCAAAGCGTTTTTAGCCAGTTGAAAACGCTAGACGCTCTGCTGAAGACGCCGTGCTTTGGGCGCTTGAAAGCGTTTTGGCAGCGCAGCGTTTTTTCTGTTGAGAGACGTTTCGTTGCTATACAGAATATATGCAGTAGTTTGAATGTTGTGACAGTTGGTCGGTGTGGTTTAGTCCCGCCCCTCCTCCACTGTGATTGGACGGCTGGGGGAAAAATGTGACAATGGTGAGCGCTGCATTTTATCCAAAGTTGAACATTTCTCAACTCTCGGCAACCATTAAAAAACGCTGAGCGCTCGGCGCTTCAGCTGCGTGAAAAAAAAAAAAACGCTCAGCGCCTCGGTACGCTTATGGCGTTTAAAAAATGCGGCTCCCACTGAAAACAAATGAAAACATACGCCAGGAGCGTGGAAAAACGGCCTAAATGAACACAAACCGTTGAGAAAGACAACATGTGTGCAGTATTAGTATATTGCATTAGTATATAAGTGACCACAGCCTAATATTCCTTCAGTGGACTGGTTTTTAATGTTAATCAAACTACAAAAGACTAAGAAACCACTCACTGCTCTTGACAATCATTTTTGTAACTTAAATAAAGATTCATCTAAATTTAATTTATACAGTAGTAAACATGAAGTTATTTTATATTTGATTACTATTGAATTTCTGTACCTGAAAACTACTGTTAGACCTGAAAAAAACTGTTTATTTTATCTGTATCTTTCATCTATAGTATTTATTTGTGCTATTACTTGTAGTTTGATAATTTGTTGTTGTTGTTTTTTTGACAGTAGTCCTTATGTTTCCTGAAAATAGCATATCGAATTGTACTGAAACAGTGACCCTAAAAATGTAATAACCGAATAGTAATTTGAACCGTTACACCTAGTTGACAAGCATGCAATATGATCCGATCTGTGCTAGGTATCTAAAAGGACTTAATTAGTTGAAAGTGCAAATCCAGCCTTAGTTACACAAGAGGCCACCTTTACTGCAGCCCATCCTGCAAAGCTTCAAGAGTGATCAGTTAATCTGATGACTTCAAATAATCTGAGCCACCACACACTGCAGATGTTTCCTGAGGACAAGCCTCTTCATTCCATTCACAACCTGATATATTGTTTTCTAGGTTTTTTACCTAAATGGAATGCAAGAACATTCACAAATTCTGAATTTATAACAATAATCATTTCATGTGGGAAATGGCAAAATCCTCTCTGCTGCAGAGTGTCACACTCACAGTTCAGGCGGTAGTTGGTTGAATCAGGTTAATAAAGATCTGTGCGTCTCTCCATGCATTTCTTCACCTTGGCGCAGATCCATACAAACTGCAGCGGTGTGCTGTACACTTGCCCGTTTATGTAAATCCACACAGAAAGAGTCAGGTGGCCGGCTGCGGTGCGTGAGCACAGAGCCCGTTCCTAGCGTGCTAAAGATCCCTCATTAAAATGACAGACAGGAACTCCACACGTTCTTAGGATGGATGTACATTTGCGTCAGGTAGTGAGAGAATATATCCAGCTTTGGGAAAAGGAAAAATACCCTCAGCAGTAGTAGTTCCTTGCAGCTTCTTCCTCTGTACATGCAGTGTGTGTATGTGTGAGAGAGAGAGAGAGATCGAATAAGGGAGGGAGAGAGAAACACATCCACAACGTGTGGTGGGGGTGTTAGTGATGGGGAAAATGAGACACCATTGCTCATGCTCAGCCCTGGACTGTGTGCAGTCCTCTACTTACAATGGCAAAACACATACGCATATAGAAACCTACAGCCTATTTATATTCACACTAGAGCTAAGCGATTAATCAATTGATTTTTGTATTTTGATTTTGGCTTCCAACAATTATGAAAACAAGATAATCAAGGTAAATAGATTATGGTGCAGCTGCCGCATTCTGTCCAGCACACCTTCCTTTCATTCACAACGGTGCGCTTTTAGTCCTCCCTAAAAGCCCAAACTTGTAAAAATGTTGTAAAATGCAGTCTACTGTTGGTAAACTGCAGGATGTGTTTAATTTTTAAGTGTTAAGTGCATAAAACCACAAAAAAAGACCCTGATCCCCAGGCGGCTTTCTGTGTGCTCCAAGTCTGAGCTGAACAAGGATAAACAAATGGGCTTCGGATACGTGCCTAAAGGTGTATGTACATAAAAATGTCATTTGATTAAACAGACTGATCCAAATCTGATATTGTGTTTGTGAGCATACTATTCTCTGTGTTATTGTTAAGGCACAAAAACATTATAAAGCACCATAAAGTTTGCATGCACAATATTATAAGTGTTCTGAAACCATTCTATAGGATAATATAAGGTAGAAATTAATAGTTCACGTAAACTCTTCCCTCCACTGCGGCTGTCAGTCATTCTTCATTCAGCATTCAAACAGCACAACGCGTTACATATTGCTCAATGCTCATTGTATTGTTGTAAAATACATTCATGAAAAACAATAGCCTATTAATACAGACTATAAAATGAAGACGTCTTTTAAATGTATATAGCGCAGCTATTTAATGAAGCAGCAACATAGGACAGGAAAAGAAAGACTATTTATAACCTTTCATTGTGCAAAAGTATTATGATATAAAAGGCTCCAATGCAGTGCGGCAACAAAGCGTTTATACGCATCCCTAACGAAGAATAATGCTATTGAAGCAACATGGAGTCACAGCGTGCTGTGCTATTCAAGAAATATTTG
>JAOTRC010000022.1:27411282-27425960 GCA_027497675.1 Cyprinella lutrensis
AAGTGACCCGGAGTGACTTTCTAAGCCTTTTTTCTCTCTCTAGAACCACCAATAATCCTCTCAGCAGTCCGAAGACTCCGAACTGTCCTTTTTAGTTTTCTGATATCTTATATTGCTGATATATTTTGTAGCTGAGCCTAATCAGACAGTAATTGAAATGCAGAAGGCGGAATGTTAGCCGAGTAGAACTGCATCATCAGCTTCTGTGTCAATGTGATTCGCCCACTTGAAAATCATCCTGAGAGATGGTAGAGCCCAGGAACCTGAATGACTCCACTGCTGCTCTCATGATAGTGAGTAATGCTGAGGTGTTTCTCCTGAAGTCTCGGTTTTGAGCGTGTTCAGGTTGACTGCACCAGACAGCCAGCTGTTCAACCTCCTGCCTGTATGCAGCCCGGATTGTGTATGAGACCCATAGGCATAGTTTCCGTAATCTAGCTCTGAAATGCGTTTTTTTTAAATCAAGCTGATCGCACGTTACCACTGCTATCAGTGACACATAAACAGCGTTCTCTTGTGGCTCACGCACACAATCTGCACATGGATGCACGCTTCAATCCATCGCTTAACACAGTTGTGGAGACTCTCTATTGGTTCTGGTAAAATCACAAAAGAAACTGCACACAACCATGTCCCTGCTTTATATACAACCACTGATGAACATATTCAGATTTTGATGATAAAAAAAACCCTATACAAGTGCGGATTAGAACCTGTAACCTGACACGCTTGGCAAAAGTTCATCACCAGACCATTAAATTACATACGCAACCTTTGTGATCATGCATAGATCATGCATTACTCACGTGAAAATTCTCGGCACTAACAATATATTTTACAAGATTTCATTAAACCGAATGTGGAATTGAAATTTATTTCTGGACATTGCAATGTTATTTTTTTTTCCGAAAATATTTTGGTTTGGTTTTATATGTTCTTGAGTAATGTTATTTTCCAGCTAAAGTTAGTTTTGATTGATTCACTTCCGGTGAAATTATCATTTGTTATTAAATTAGGGGCCACCAAGATGACACCGTTCTCTCTAAACAGACTTCAAATGCGAACCCGAATATTGTACATATATCTGATTTATATGTATTTATTTAATAGCAAGGTAATGTAAGACATACATTTCCCCATTCTCACTTGCTGTTATCTATCAGAAAGCTGGAAATCCACTGACAGATAGAGCGAGGACAAAGAGCTGGGTTAGTTTGGTCTGGAGGATTACCGGAATGATGGATTTGAATGGCGAAATGAAGTCCACATACAGCTGGTCAGCAAAGGTCTTTAGACAGGCCAGTGAAATACCGTTTGGGTCTGGTGCTTTCCTTGTCTTTTGTTTCCTAAAGACCGAACACACATCCTCTTCACTGATCCGAAGTGCAGGAGGGGAGAGGGGCTTTGCTGGAGGTGTTGATGGCTATGCAGAGAGACCTTCAGAGTGTGTGTGAGGTGTGAGGCCAGGTTTTTTTTAAAACCTTCAATAAAACTCATTTAGATCATCATCAGCCAGTTGTTCATTCGACACAGTGCTATGTGTCATGTAATTGGTGATATATGTCAGGCCCTTCCACACTGATGCAGGGTCGTTGGCTGAAAACTGTTTTTTCAGCTGTCCAGAGTAATTTCTCAAAGTTTCTCTGATCTTCTCTGTCAATGTGTTTTTGACCTCATTACACAAAACTCTGTCCTCACTTCTGTAGGCATCAACTTGGTTTTTTTTTTTTTTTTATTAAGCTGTCTTGAGTTTCGCTGTGAAGTGTGAACCATGGTTTGTTGTTGTATGTTAAACTATTCTGCAGTCCTGTTAGGAATGCACATACTCTCACAGAAACTGATATATGATGTTAGAGAATCTGTGAGCTCATCCAGGCCCTATAGCTAGAATTAAGAGGAGGTGGTCTTATTTATTAGATGTTGTGTTGCAAAATCCTTGTTCTCAGCTATGTGCTGATGACCGAAATGAGCTTGTTCCCACATCTGAATTCCATAGCCAGAATTTGTGATGCAAAACACACACACACACACAAAACCACAATGATGTGTAACTGTACAACTACAGCCTCATTCAGCAGGGGGTGCCTTTGTCAGGGTGAGTGCAAGAGAGAGAGAGTGAAAGAAAAAGAAACAAAGGGAGGACAGGGGCAAAATGATGAGTGCGAGTGGAAAGAGGGGGATAAATAGGACACCTTGGTGTTGCTTCTATCCCAGACCCACAGAAACCACAGTCTCCCCAGACAGGCCTCCAAGCCGAGGGTCACGTGACCAGTCCGAGCTCACTCAAAGGAATTCCCAAGCTCTTACAGGCGGCATTCTGCACCACAATGCCTGTTCTGTGGCCAAAGATAGACAGCCAGAGAGTTAATGAGGTGCAGCTAACACTAGATTAATTCCCTTCACCACTACGGCATAATTAATATACAGGATTAATTAGGGCCTCCCCTGAATATAAAGTCTACATGTATGAGTCCATATAATTATATACTTATAATAAGCATTACTTTACTGTGAAATGCTAACCCTTTCCTGCTTAGCACAGCAGGTTGGGATCCTATACTGTTCAAAGTTTCAAATGTTTAATTTGGGTCATTCAAAGAAATTAACATTTTTTTCAGCGGGGATGTATTGAATTGAAAAAAAGACATTTCTAAAGAATTCTATTTCAAATAAATGCTGTTCAAATAAAACTTTATATTCATCAAAGAATCCTGAAAATGTATACTACTAAAACTTTTCTGTAATTAAAAAAGGCAACACAATAATGAGTAAACTTTACTTTTTTAATTACCACTGAGATAAAAATAGCATGCAAAAAATGGAGGGTTGCCACCAGGAACTAATGATCTTGAACCAAGAACTGCAAACATCTGAATCCAGGGGTGCGATAATTTCCTTAACACAAAAAGGTTGAGAAGTTTGTCTCAACACAAACTCAGACTGTCAGACTGAAGCAAAACAAAACCAGATTGCATAAAACTCACTAAATCTGCAATGGAATGCCCAATATGGCATATGTAATTATTTCCCTTTCTGTCAGAAATAAATCATTTATTTATAATTATCAATTATTTAATCATTATGTGTTTATGGATATGGAGTTCACATTCATTTTATTCATTGCTACAACTTATGACTGTTAAATGAAACCTAGTTCAGTGTGGCCTAAATTTGCTGAAATAAT
Source organism: Cyprinella lutrensis (assembly GCA_027497675.1). Classification (NCBI taxonomy): domain Eukaryota; kingdom Metazoa; phylum Chordata; class Actinopteri; order Cypriniformes; family Leuciscidae; genus Cyprinella; species Cyprinella lutrensis. Next base: position 27,414,467 of record JAOTRC010000022.1, read on the forward strand.
AACTTAGGATATTAAAAAATGTTCAAAACTAGGGTATAATCCCCTTAAATAGTATTTACACCTAGTTTTTAAGTAATTTATTTTGATCATTCAGCTCACTAATCAATGGAAATTTGGTGTGATTATTAGACACAATGTAACATCAGAGAAAGATAATAAAGAAAGGCAATGCCTGTTTTCAGTGTTTGAAAATTGCAAAAAAAAGTTGTAGAACTTCATATTCAAATCAAAATACAAGAAAAATACTGTTTATACTGACACAAAACTCTCCAACAAATCTACAAAAATAAAATTTCAATTAAAATAGCTCAAGAGAGAAGTCCAAAGTCAAATTAAGTCTGCTCACAGCATCTGCAATACTCTAGAACCGCTGCTTCAAGCTTATGGGGCACAGCAAAAGTGAAGGAAATTGCTCAAGCGTTATCTTCAAAACAGCCTTCTAGAGTTTCCCAGCTCCATAACAACAGACTAGACCTCGGCTAACCAGCTTTGGACAGAGCAAAGCTGAGATCAGTGGACCTGGGTCTGGGTCTGAGATGTCGGGGAGCGCAAACAGACACAGAAAAAAATGGCCAGTAAAAAACTAACAGAGATTTACAAGTTTTTTTCGTGTGGCAGTGAGCTCATCAGGTACATTTTCTTCAAAAGAGTGATGGCTCCCTTTCAGGGCCGTGCATTCACATAAAAACCACACCACCACAAATACACTGACTCACACACACAAACCAAACCTCCAAACGAAGACCATCATTATCCCAAAACTCTCACACACTCCATTCCCACAAACACACCAAATCTAGCAGCGATCACTATCATTATGCACACACAATACAATAATAACAGACTATTATCAAATAAATACAGCCATCTCAGTCCCAGAGAAAAATAAATGCTGTGAGGTCTATAATCTCTTCAAGCTCAGTCTGCATTTAGCCATCGCTTAAACAACAATTATACAGGGGCCAATACCGTTGAAAATAATCCACTTTATCAATGCAACTTACTCTATGGATATGTTCAGAAGACACAGACATGGGCAGCAACTGTTTGAAATATTCAGCCATTTCAAGCTGAGGTAACATGAAGGAATTTGCCGTGCTGAGTGAGCGTCTGGGTCACTGTAGCCCACAATCTCCTGTAGTGCTCTGTATTATCATGGTTGAGAGAAGAAGGCTCACTAAGACCCGACATGTGATTCAGATTAAAACTGATTTTTTTTTGTCCCATTCTCTCAGCCAGATTGGTGTATATCAAGCTGAATGATAGACGTGATGGAAAAATCTCTGGGAAAAACAAAGAAGGGGGTAAAACAGTAATTTATAATATCATGACACGATAGATCAAATTTTACTTGATCTTAGAGATAACACTAGGGCTGTCACGATTCCTCGATTAAATTTAAGTACTCGATTATAAAAAAAATCCTTAATTAGAATTTACCTATATCGAGTAACCGGCAAAATACCGGAAGTGGCGCATTCAACGGACAAGAATTATTAGACCGTTTTCTAAAGTTGCACAATGTATTAAAATCATTCAAAAGCCATAGTATAGTGCTATTGTGAAATCACAAAGGTGCCCCAATGCGCTTTATTTACATGCGTAAATACATACAAAAACAAAAATAAATTTCTCAAAACTTTCTCCCCAATGGAAAAGGCAATTTATTGAAACAAAGCAGCAAAAATATCCAGTTCCATTCAGATAATAATCTCAAATGCATGCCAGCCCACATTTACACACAAACAAAAAAAAAGTGTTCAGAAACCAGTCTAATCACGATAATGCAATAATGCAATGGAAGTAGAATAGCCTATATAACTCAGATCCTCCCATATTTTACTTTTAATGGTAATTCTTTTGGGGTTTTTCTACCAAACCTAGTAGTCCCTACAGCTCTGCAAATCCTCATGAAGGATCCGACTACAAGAAATGAAGCGGCTGAAGTTTACTTTTAAAAAGCCTTTTTAAAAATAATTTTAGTCAACCCCATTTATGCAGCACATTTAAATTACTGTCATGATCACAACACTTCTAACATAAGTGGACCTCAAGGGACAAAACTTAAGACATACGACATGACCCCATAAAAAATCTCTAATGACAATTTTATTTAAAAAAAAGGATTACACAGTAGGCTCCACTAACAGTTTTGATTGCTGCAGAGTAATTAAGAGATAAACTAATGGATGAACTCAAGCAGCACACACAGACACTGCTGTGCCATCATATACTTATACATCAAATATTTTTCCATTCATTGCATGTTCATTCATTTCATGTCCTCAAGTGATGAAGTATGAAGAAGTCCTAACAAACACACACACTTTTAAGTTGTCTGAATGGGGATAGTACATGATTTTCTCGTTTTATAAATAAATGCTATAACCTAACCTCAACCCACATCCGAAACGTAACAGAAAACTTTCTGCACTTGCCACTTTTACCACTTAAAAACACTTTATTTACAATTTTAAATGAGAAAGTCCTTGAAATGAGGTTTTATTAGATTTAGCTCACTTCTGGGTCCAAATTTCTCCCTAAAATGTAGTTAAATAGGTGTACACAGTACACACACTCACACACTAGGTCTGGGTGATATGTAAAAAAAAAATCTTATCGATAGTCGCCTTAAAAATGATTATGATATCCGACAACACTGCCGACATACACCGTAAACACACGTTCCGTTTGGTGGCACTTTATTTAGGCTAATGATAGCTGAAGATTTCTTAGTTTGTGCTTTAACAGAAAACATCAGATTTTCTGTTATGTTAGCATTGCTAATAATTTCCACACTCTTGTTATTGAATTTGTGTTTGTGAATTTCATTTTGTGAGGACAAACAAATGTGTGTTTGAAATTAATTTCGTAGCTGATCATGTAGCTTGAAATTAGTATGTTCTTTTACGCTGCCCTGCTGTGTACTGGGCTGCTCCTAAAATGCTGCAAACTTACTGGCTATACAGAAACCAGAGAGATGACATGCAGAGGATCACACATACACTTTTGCTTTCTCCTGTCACATGCAGTGAAGATCTAAGCCGTGTACAGGCTGCCTCAGACAGATCCAGAACACTGAAAGCCCAGTGGGGAGGACTGAGGGGGGTGGGCTAATAACACTGGGTGACAGTAGGGTACAGGCTAATTAAGTCCTCATTAGCTAAGCATTAAACTAAGAAGATATGTGGAAATGACAACAAATTGGGCTTTCCGATATATTTATACTTTTAAACATAGATATATCACTCTCAATCATCATAAACAACAATCCATCATATGGGGTGACAGAAGAATAAGAGATAAGGGGCAGCTAACATGAACTAATACTGTAAGATAACACTATTGCACTAAGATAGAGTGTAATAGTGCTGTGGAGGTGCACCAGGAGCCCAGTGCTGTTCCTCACCATGGGAACCGCTCAAGCTTTCCAACAACACAGGCACTTGAGTCTGATTGGCTCTGAGTGGCACACAGCAGAGGAAATTGTTACCGCATACCTCCTCTTTTCTAGTATGTATGGTACAGCAGTAAAGTGGATATATATGTTTGTCCTCTGATGATTAAAATAAACATTCTGCAAGATCTCAAAGATCTTGCTCCAACTGTAAAATTAACATAACCTCTCCAGAACAGAAACGGAGGACAAGAGCTTTCTCTTGCTCGCTCTTTCTGCTTTGACTATGAATACAAGCTTGAGGGGTCTATTTATAGCATTAGGGCTAATACAAATCATTTTCTCTTGTATTTTCTGCATGGGACAGGTAGACAGGTGATCAAGGCTGTAGGCTTTGTAGTGTTCATATTAAATGCCTTAATTTTCATGCAAATTGAAATTGATTGATTCTAGATCTAATTACTATTTTCCCTGAAGTATAGAGAGCTTATTTACTCACGAACAAATAATGGAGCCAATCAAAAAGGTCAGATACTGTCAGAAAGAGTGTGAGAGTGAGACAGAGACAGTCCAGTTAAAAAAAAAAAAATCGGATTGCGGCTTTGAAACTGAGTGTATTTTGACTTATTCTTCCAAACTGTCTGTCAGGAAAACACTATAACTCAAATGACGCCTTCTTTTCACCTCTCGATGTTCACTCAGTCACAGACTCAATTCTGCCAGAGAAAGCATGCATTTCACTGTATTGTTTTTCCAAGTAAACATATTCTAGATGGACGTGTTTGATCGTTGCGTATTTTCCAGCATTTTGACACTGTGTGTGTTATAAACACAACTTTTTAAAAACACACCTTTGCTCAGATGAACAGCACCGCCACCTTTCCTTTGCTGTGAAAAGAAGGCCAAAGAAAAATCTGTAGATGGAAAATATCCATAAAAGTGCCCTTCAATTCCAGCATCTAAATATAAGACTTAAAAGGTTTGTTGTCGTTTTAAAGTGTTTAGACCTACTTGCATTATTATGCTGTTATATTATGTTTATATACTTATTCAGTGGCAAAAAATGACAATGAATAAGTATATAATGACAATATCATTTATCGCAATTATTTCTGTGACAATATAATGCCAACCAAAAACTAGTTAAAAGGCCTAGTTAAAACAAATGCATACTAAAAAAAAAACTTTCTTATCAAAAGTAAAAATCATAAAGAAGCCCCAAAGAGGAATGTGGTGAGCAGTAGCCATGCAATACATGTGGTGTCATTGAAGACACAAAGGACTTTTGTCTCTGTAAGTTTTCTTAAAGCTTGACCACAGGTCACTATTGTCACATCTGGTCTCTGCTGGAACCATTCAGTGATGAATAACTAATAATCCCAAACTGAGTATAGTATAGACTTGTTAACATGTCTCCAAAATACCTAATGAAAACATAATCATCCACATGAAGTCTGCTGTATTTACAAAGAAAGAAAGAAGAAAGACAGAACAAAAACAACAGAACCAGAGACAAGACGATGTCTCACAGAGGAAACATGGTCCCCGGGGAGATAGAACAAAACTTTAGGGCACAAACAAAAAAAAAGGTCATCCAGACAGACCCACACCTCAAATAGACAAGATAAATAGTTTCTCCTGGAAAAAAAACATAGCCATGTCTTCAAGCACAACTTTTGTAGTAGGCTTTATTTAGGGATAAACAGTAATACTAACTAGAGGATCTAGTGATTAAAAATACCAATAACTTAAACTGAGGACTTAATTACTAGTATTTAAGTACAATACATAAACTTAAATAGGCCAATATTTAAACCAATTACCATTTAAAAGTTTGAGATCATTTTTTTAAAGAATTTAAGCTAGGGTGCAGTAAATTGACCAAAAGTGGCAGTGAAGACATTCACAAATGTTACAAAATATTTCCAATTTCATACGAATGTGCTTCTTTTGAACTCTCTATAATCCTGAATATTGGTTTCCACAAAAATATTAAGCAGAACTTGCCAACTATTTTTGACCATTTAAATGTTTCTTAAACAGAAAATAAGTATAAAATGATTCTGAAGGATCATGTGACACTGAAGACTGAGTAATCATGATAAAAATTCAACTTTGCTTCGAAAACAGGTATTTTAAATAGTAATAATATTTTACAAGATTACCGTTTTTACTGTATTTTTGATCTATAGGCTACATATGAAATGCTCTTGGTGCGAAATGTTTCCTGGATATAATGTCAATACACACCACTGCATTACATCATCACATAACCATTTCATCACATTAAGAGAAACTCACCAAACCTGAATAACTGAATGTCCTGTAGGCCTACATTCCCTGTTTTCATATGCTTCTCGCCCAGTACAGTGGAACAGGAAGCCAACACAAGAGCAGACAAAACACATAACATAATGTTGACTAGAGCACGATGAGCCACGTTAAACACGCACCCCACGAAAAAACACATTTTCCGCGACCTGTCTCTCTTAGACAAAACCAAAAAAAAAAACCATGAGCAAACTCCTGCCCATAATTTTCAGACAACAAACTATATACGTTTTGGATTCCCCTGTGTGCGCATTATTGACAGTTGGTCTACTATGGGGTGAGAATTGTTGCATTATTCCAAATAAAAAGATTAAGATCCACAAATAAATGTAAAGAATTTCACAAAAAATATAAAACTCACAAATAAATAAAATGAGATTTGCAATTAAAAAATATATATTTACAAATGTTTTTTTATGCCTCAAACACAACTCATTTATTTGTGAATCGGTTCCTGTGTGTTTGTAAATCCCCTCACAAATAAGTGGATTCCACCCACCGTTTCCTCAAGAAAATCAAATAACGGCCACATTGAGCTGAGCAATCGTAGCAGATTCACGCTAGAACCAATGGAATTGGTTGTATCAATGATCTATCTGAATTGGCTCAAAAAGGACATGTACTGCTAAGGCTCATAGTATTGCTACAGTAAAATATGTTTAAAATTTGGATTTCATTAGAGTTAGACCATTAGACTGTATCAAGCCAAGACACATTTTATGAGCCTTTGAGAACTTTTTTTATCCGTAAAACACTTGATCACACAATTAATATTTAAAATGAATCAGACTTAATAATATTTTATTGTAAAAGTTACTTACAGCAACCAAAATGAATGCAAAAATGTATCCACTCAAAACCCCAGTAGCCTACATGCTGTTACACCTTCAATGATGGTCATTTGGGCTGATATTTGGTATTCTACATTATCTGCATGTCCTGTCCTATAGCTAGCTATTTGTCACCAAGGTTGTAGACAAATTCATCCGTTTTGTAATTTCTTACATTGTGTCTACCCCGTGTGAGCCTGTCTAATGTTACACTGGACAAAGCAAAGGTGCAAATGATGTGTCCTCTGTGTAGCCGCTACTTCAGAAGAAGAATGGACATCCATTTACTATCAATGAATCATCGTGTCGCGCTGCACCACGTCCAGTGTATAGCCTACTACATTATTACAAATTATGAATTATACATTTAACACTACTCAAGAAGGAAGATTAGACACGTCATATCTCTGCAGGTATGAAAACATCATGGGCAAAATGTGTTAACATAACAAACGTGTTTTAATTTTAAATTATTTGAAACTGCCACGGCAGCCAAGAAGATACTGGGCCATTTGCTTCTGACGAGCCGCTTGATTCCAGTGTAGAGGGTGTTATGTTCAGGATGGTGATCATAATTTGTGTGTAATCCTGAGTTAATCCTGATGGAAATATAAAAAATTAAACTCAACAACCTTTTAAAAACTGTGATTTAACCACACAAACAGCTCAATTTGAATGAAGCGCCCATAGTTTACAGCTCCATTTCAAGGTTGTAAATATCTTAAAAATGGTCCGATTCAGTTCCTGGCCCGTGTGTAAAGCCTAACACAATTGGTTGTAGCGAGAACATGCTACGAATGGTCAGCACAGGCTCTGGGTCAGCCCAATGTGGCCTTTATTTGATTGTCTTGAGGAAACAGTGGGTGGAGTCCACTTATTTGTGGATTTCTCTACACTAGAAGTGTTTCAAAATCCACGAATGCACAAGGAAATTTACAAATGCACAGGAACCGATTCATAAATGCACAAGATTTACAAATGCACAGGAACCGATTCACAAATTTGTGAGGAGATTTGCAAATGCACAGAAAGCGGTTCACAAATAAATGCCAGGCAGAGTTGTGTTTGTGGCATAAAAACATTTGTAAATATAATTTTATTTATTTGTGAGTGTTATATTTTTTGTGTTAAACTCTTTAATATAGTTAAACTCTTAATATAGTTATTTGTGAATTTGATTTATTTTTGTTAATCTCTTAACATTTATTTGTGGATCAATTTATTTGGAATAATGCAACAATTCTCACCCCATAGTCTACAATATTCAGTAACACGAGAAAAGTTACTGTAATAATTTCACATCACTTCGACACAAGTAGCCAAAGTATTGGCAGAAGAAGTGCCATTTTTAATCAACAGGTAGCATACCTAGCGAATAGCAAACTCTTCCATTGATCAATATTATCTTAAAGTAACTTTTCGTGCTACACAAATTGACATAATCAGAATGGCAGTCTTTCATCACATCTTTTCTCCATAACAGAAGTGAATAGTGACTGAGACTGTCATTTTACCTTTGGAGTTCCACTTATGATAGAAAGTCGCAACATGAAACAACATGACGGCTAGTAAACGATGACAGAATTATCGATGAACTATCCCTTTAAGATTCCGGCTTTCATAAGGATTATAAAGAAAACATAAATTCGTGTGTGGAACTCGTCTTTTTCTATGTGTATGGCACCTTAAATGGGTCAGGTCTCGTAAACGGTCAAACTGTTTCCTACCTTATTTGTGGCAGCTTTAGCAGACATGTAGATATCTTGTTGGCTCCCGGCGTAGCAAGTGACTGTTGTTAAATATCACTACACCGAAAGTTACAGCCCAAATATATATCCTCCTTCGTCCTGCCCAGCAGCCGCCACAGCGCCGGGCAAAGCGGGTTTATTTCTTCTGACCGCCAAAAGACATGTCAACACAACAGAAACCCAGCAGTCCAAAGTTCATCATCTATTATTGCGCGTGAAACTTCCGAAGCTAACTTACTTGAATACTCTGCCGATAGCCAGGCTCTTTCTTTTTCTAATAAAGTGAAAAACAAAAAGGACTCAAGAAAACCTTGGTGTTCTACAGTCGACCGCACCAGAAAGAGTTTAATAATATCGATTATGCGAAATGCGAAGGTCCCACAGCAGTTTGAAACGGATGAGCTCGATCCTCGCTTCTCTCCTCTCCCAGCAACAATCATGACATGTCTGACTGGGAGGGTCCATTACAGCTCTGCGGGGGTGGTGGGGTGGAAACCGGGACAGGGTGAGCCACGATCCAAGATGTGTCATTTTAACTCTGTATGTGTATGCGGCGGTTTTATGCGTTAATTTCGCGAGTTATGTGATAAATGTGTGATTATTTTACATCAAACAATAGATGCAAAAATAGAAACTAAAGGGACGCCCCCGTGCCTGATCTTTTCGTTTTGACCGGGGAGCGGATGGGATGGAGAGAGGAAAGCAAGTTAAAGAGGAACACAGTTGTTGATCGGTGCTTTGTTTTTTGGTGTTAGAATTTTAAGGAGAACTAATCTGTATTTTATCAGAAAAATGTTTTGGCATAAATAAATAATAACAATTGTTTTGATTGTCATACAGTTATTTTTAACCAAGATTCCAAAATATGGGTCAAACAATTAGGATTTTTTAGTCTATATGATTAATAAAAAATGAAATAGAAATTTTGATTTTTAGTTACTCCGTAATGCAGTTCAAAACCAATATCCTTATTAAACCTACTAATAATATCTACCAAAACTTAGACTTTCTTTTAATTTTGAAGACTTATGAGATTGTGTGGTTTAACCTTTAGGTCAAGTTTTTTTTGTCGATAACAAACCACTCAGGAAACCAAAAAGGGACATAATTGCTGCAATGCAGACCGCTTCCTGTGGTTTCCGGGCCCCCTCCCATAGTACAGGGCCTAAGAATGCTGTTTGTATTGTTTTGAAATGATTATTATGGGCTGTACTTTTCACTGTAAAACGTCAGCTCATGTTTGCAACTGATAAAAATAAAAAATACTCACAAATGCACAATATATAGCCAAATCGATCATTCAGTTGTCAGAGATAATACGTTAATTCTTAAGGTCCCAGAAAAAAAAAAAACTTTGTTATCTGAATAAACCAAATCTTACACTGAAGACACTGTGTTCTCTGTTAAATTTATGATGGCTAATGTCCACAAGCCCAGTCATATAGATGTAATTCCACAAATACTTTGATGATTGACAGACAGGTCCAGGGGAGAGGCTATAAGGATATTTTGGATTAGTCATGCTGCGGGATAAATTCTTGTCATAGACCAGACCAGAGGGTTAAACCAAAAATAACTTTTTGTAAGAGGTCACATTCTCCCATAGCTAGGCTTCAGGAATCAGAGGGGGAAACAAGTTTGTGATAGGAAAGAGCAAAATTCTTTTGATATCAAAGATATCAAAATTCTTAGTGTCGTCTCCACACCAAATTTCAACATAAATAGAGACATTTTTTATGAATTACCATGTGCTAAATAAAATTAAATGTTACAAGGGAGGATGATGACATATTTGCATGGGAGAAGCCATGAATGACTAGACCAGATATCACTTGAAATGAACCGAAACACAAACACATCTAATTACCAGGAATCCTGACTATCACTGAACCCAAGAAACACATAAAAAACAACACAAAGAAATAGAGTGATAAATACTGCCAACGAGGACAATCGCTCAATCCTCCTCCATCGCATGTTACGATCCGCATCGAGCAGCGAGGATATCAGGATATTCAGCATGCTGTCTGTTAGCACAGGCAAATCAATCTCCGATTCCTGAAAACCTCAGAACGTCCCTTTCATGTCTTCAAAAACCCAAGTAAATGAGTTTAATGTAAGCCCAAGATGAAGAGGACTGCTATAGCTCGAACTGTAGAGTGAATGGTTCTGTGAGAATGGAGCAGAAAAAGAGAGTTAGTGACAGAAAAACACGTTTGAAGGCAGCATTGTCGTGCATGGTTACCCTAAACGGCTCTCGACACGGCGCAACCTGAGGCTTCGCATCAGCCGTAGAGCTCAGGTGTGCTCATGGAAGAGCAAGCACTTGGAAAACATTCCCTTGGCCATGGCCACACACACACAAACAGCGTGAGGCATGCCAGTAGGCTTGCCTGCCTGTAGTCAGACTAATGGACAGTGAAAAGTGTAGATAACATGCTCTGCTCCACCAATGCTCCTCTCAATGTGCATATCTTGACATCAATGTAATCACAAAAATAAATTGTGTACAATTTTAGAGAAGTAATCAAAGTAAAAACGTGGTTTATAATTGAAAAAATACATTTAACATGACAGTAAATGTTATGTTTTTGTAAATGTAAAATACTAAAAATTATAGTTTTTGGAATTAAAAATGTATTAATGCATTGCTTTTTACAACATACAAAAATACAGTAATATTATTATTCAAGGTAATTTTAATGTGTATTATTACAATTATTAAAATACTGTAAAAAAAATATTTACAGTTTTAAAAAAGCTGTTTTCTATTGTAATCAAATGTAAAAAAATGTAATTTAAATGTAAAAAAATGATTTAAAAATGTTTTTTTTTAATTTAAAATAAAATGTAAAAATGTAATTTAATCCTGTCATGTCAAAGCTGAATTTTCAGCACCATATAGATTTTTCAGTGTCACAATTACCTTCAGAAATTATTCTAATATGCTGATTTGCTGACAGGTACTGTAACATCTCTTTTTATTATTATCAATTTTGTGCTGCTTAACATTTTTGATAGTTTTTTTTTTTTTGAGGATTCTTTAATTTTTAAAATAATTTCTTAAACAGAAATATTTTGCAATATAAGTGTCTTCACGGTCACTTTTTACCAATTTAATTAATCATTAACAGTATTTTCTCTATTTTTTATCTTACCACAAAAGTTATCTTACCACAAATAATATA
>JAOTRC010000022.1:27455189-27472660 GCA_027497675.1 Cyprinella lutrensis
GGAGATTAATTTAATCATCAGAAACTCAAAATAATAAGTTATCTCAACTAAATAAATTATTTAAGTTGATTTGACAATAGAAATAATGTTGTGATAACCAATGTTGAAAATGTTTTGAAGACAAGTCTTTGTACAAACTACTTAATTTTTTATGTTTGCTGAAATAAAATTTTCACATAAAGTTAACTTAATTTGAGCATTGCTCTTGTCATTTGTGTGTGCGTGATCTACATAACTTTAAGAGTTCTACAAGTGTATTTGGATTGAATCCAAAAAATTGCATTTCCTGAATTTCACGTTGAACTTGAGCACTGCAGAAAGAGTCTGGGTCTGGGCAGTGCTTAACGAACATCATGGTGACCTCTTTACTTGGATCTTCAAGGTTGTGCCCCTGCCTCTTCAAGCTCTCCTCTGCCACGTCGACAGCTTTATACAAGCGAATCCAACAGTGGCGGATCTAGAAAATTGTGTAAGAGGGTATAGCAAGAGGTCTTGGCAATCCCTATGTGAATTGCTTTAACAAAACAAAACATAAAAATACTTTTAAACTGTGATAGTTATTGTTTAATCATACCCTTACACACTACAAAGGTTTTTAATTCACAACCAGAATGAGCCCAGTGCAGTGTTCAAACAAAACTGTGCATTTTTAACAAAGTAAAAGCATAAACAGCAAAATGAAACTTTATTTTAAAAAAGTTCAATAATTGTGTCCAAGATGCAGTGGACTACACGGATAAAACAGTGGACAATACCCAAGTTCTTATTATAATTAAAACCTACAATTGACCTATGGCTAAGCCACGCCCCCTCCACTCACTCGGACAAAAACGGCACGGGCGCTATGGCATCTGTCACAGTAGGAGACTTTTCACAGGAGTAAATTGGTGTTTTTTGGAGACAGAAAGATTAAATATCATCTTGAAGTCACCTAAAGGGCCTTAACTATGCATTGGAGGGTTATATTAATAATTTTATTGTTGAGAAGGTTAATGAGAAGCTTCAGCTCCAGGCTAACATGTACATGTTACAGTGTAAACAAGATAACCCGCATACTGTTGCCATCACCGTTTGCTCCTACAGTATTTAGATCAATCATTCAGCACAACATTGTCAACATTTGTTATCTCGGTTATTTACAGATACATTAATGAATCTAAGTGACATGATGTACAATGCAGCTAGAAGCTAACATTAATGTTTTCTAATGTATGCTACGTCTAACGTTAGACTAACGTTACGTTAGAGATTTTAAAGATAACATTCAAATATGTTCTTTAATTTATCCGCGTTTAGTTGGTGTTGTGGTCTACCGCAAAACTTAATCCAGAGCAGAGACTTACCTTGGTTAAGATGTGGCTTGGGAAAGGGTAAAAGAAATACACACCGTCACCCAGCCTCACGGGAACCTAGAGTCAGAGTTGTGTGTACCCCCTGCACACCGTTTGACCATTTTAAACTTAAAATAACAAGAAAAAACGAATAAAAACTGACTATCTCTAATGCATTTCAATGGAATTGGAAACAGAGAATGTCCGAGTGTATTGGGTTAGCTGCGCACTGTGATTGGCTCATCGTGTTTGAGGGCGTGGCTTAGCCATAGGTCAATTGGAAGAATCGCCGACAACTCTGGTCTACAATCTACGTTTCACAATCAAACACACAGGAGAAGTGAGAATGACCGGCATTGGCGCTCCTCTCAAAACGCGTCTTTGATAATTGTTGAACGCTCACCAATTTGCCTCCAATTTTGGGCAAACTGTCAGCAACTGAAAATCATGTAGTGTGTACCTCAGCGTAACTCTAACACTGATTTATGAATTGATTTTATTGGTACTCATCTTTGTTATATATATTATTGGGATTTCTGGTTTCACTATAGACTGCACACAGGATTTCATAATAGCTAAGTGAAAATCTGCTTTTTACCCCCATTAAAAATGATCTTATTGGCAAATTACAATATTGGTCAACCTCAATCGAAGATCACCCGAAGAATCATGTAGAGTATGCAAAGATGGGGCATCAATGAAGACAATAAGATGGCTGAATAAGGTTTACATGAATGACAGGAATTATATCAATGAGATGAATATATGAAGAATAGATGAATATTCTGAAGAAAATGTGAATGGCCATACAAAACACAGACAAGTCATTTCACTTGGCTGCCATCTTTGAAACACCTCTATGCATGCAAGTAAACTGATCACCGAGCTTTTGTAAGTTACCGTAAGTTTTGTTTCTAAATGCTCGAATCATGAGAGAAATTTTTTTGTCAGGCTGGACCGGCTAGTGTGCAAGACATTACCACTCAGCGATTGGCTCTTTTCTTTAGGAGGCGGGACTTATTTCTCCACATTGCACTTTCTCCCATTCATAGTAATATGAGTGCAACGCCTTTCTGTATATGAAGTCTTTGATACAAATCTAGCGTTAAGAATGCTAATGTGTTGTGGGTGGCCAGGGCATTGCTGTGGTTCAATGAGTTTTCTTGGTGGTTATTTACTGGCAAAAGTCAAAAGAACCCACCCACCAGTTTCTAAAGTGCATGTCTCCCCATGAAGTCACAAGATTTGAGATATTGATCACGTGGCACTAGCTACATTCAAGTGCTGAATGAAACAGTTGATGCTTTCACCATTAATGACAAAAAAAAATCAATTTTACCAAAAATGAGTAAGTGAAAAATCAGTTCCACATTTCTGTGAAAAACACATGATGGGAAATGTCTTCGCTTGCACCTGCTTGAATATATTTGGCTCATGGCTGTGGTGAGACAGACCCATCTGATTTCAGTGCACTACAGCAAAAAAATGAGTCTTCAAGAGCAGCTGCTATCTATAACCTAGATTTTAGGGTTCGTACAGATACTGTAAAATGAAATTTCTAGGACTTTTGGTTTTCAAGGACTAAAATCAGAGATCTTGCTTATCAAAAGGGTAAATGGATATATAAAAATAACTAAAAAAGGTACCATTTATTTATTTATTTATTTATTTATTGTAATTTTTCTTTTTTTTCTTTTGGGGAGGGGTGATGGGAGAGAGAACAGGGTGAAAAAGGTTTACTGTTTTACATGATTGTTATTCAGTATGTAATTTTATGTGATTTGTAAACTGGAAAATTAATAAATATATTGTTAAAAAAAATTATTCACTAGCGTTCAAATCTTGGGGTTGGTAAGATGTTTTTGAAAGAAATCTTTTTATGCTAATCAAGGATGTATTTATTTGATTAAAAAACAGTAAAACAGGAATATTGTGAAATATTATTCCAATTTAAAATATCTGTTTTCTGTTTAAAATGTAAAATATTCCTGTGATGGAAAAGCTGTATTTTCAGCATCATTACTCCAGTCTTCAGTGTCACATGATCCTTCAGAAATGAATCTAATATGCTGATTTGCTGCACAAGAAACATTTCTTGTTATTACCAGTGTTGAAAACAGTTTCATATTTTTATAGAACCTGTGATATATTTATTTCAGGATTATTTGATGAAAAAAAAACTACTGATCGACATTTATTTGAAAAAAAAAATCTTTTATTACATTATAAACTGTCACCTTTGAGTAATCTAATGTCCACTTGCTATATAAAAGTATAATTACTTTAAAACAAAAACTGACCCCAAATCTTTGAACGGTAGCATGTTTGTGAATCTGTTAACTTCAAGCTGTGTGTGCATGGATCTCTCTGCATTTCATCAAAGTCTTGTTTACTGTATACTGATACTGTCATGCTACAGCTGGGATGGGTTAAAACAGTGACTTGATTTATAGCAAAAACCTGCCATTATATCCTGGACACAAATGTAATACTTAAAAAGCTGCCTGCCTTCATTGCACCGCGGCATAATAAGCATAAAACACGTGGCAAATTCTTTCTTGATCCCCATGATGGAATTTGGGGATTGTACAACACTGCATTGTACAATTCTCTCGTTGAATGTAAATGTGATAATTGTATGAGTGCTGGGTGTTCCACATCTAACTAAATCTGCTGAGCTTTCCAAGGAACTCTGAGTGGACCTGAACATCAGCCCAAACCCGACTGACTACTCAAGCTAAGATGAATGGATTGCGCCACTTGAGGAATTTTGAGTGGGTGACATTAAAATGGGTTGGTATCAAACTCATGTCATTTAATTATGCAACTGTAAAATCAAAAACAAATGTACATTTTATTAATACATACATAATATTGTTGGGTGATATTTAAACAGATCCAGATGGGATTTGCGGCTGGCTGTAAAGTGAAAGGTTAAAGACTAATGTAAAGCACAAAGACGATTACACAGCCTTAGCCATTCAGCATTGGCAATGCTGGAGAATTACAGAGGTGGAATTTCAAAAATCTAAAACTGACGTAAAAACCATTAAAACCTGGCATTATGTAATACAACATGTATAGATTTCTTTTTTTCTGTAGAGTACTTTTCATATAACTTTAAATATAATCAGTACAACTTTATAGTAAGGTCTTATACAACATATATGATCTTAAAAATGTATTAGTAAATGTTGAGATTCACATAATATATGCCGTAGAAGTATTTTTCCTTGTTAGTTCATGTTAACAAATGAAATCTTATAGTAAAGTGTTACCATCGAATCTAAAAAGAGAGAAAAAAAATCTAAACAAATAGTCAAATCCAATCACATAGTAATATGTATTAACCCATTTAATCCCACATGAAATGAATACACATTTTCTTTTGAGTTTGAAGGACCTACTGAACGTTGTTGTTGAATTATAGCTAAATGAAAGTGCTGAGTGTACTGTTATTATTTCAATTTTTTGCCCGGCTGTCGTTAATAGCCTCATGACCATGTTCAATTTCACTTTGTCCTTTGTTGTAAGTATGCGTGGAAGGTCCAGATAAGGAATCATGTAGACATGTCATAACAGATACAAAAAAAAACAACTAATCTACCATACTTGAACTAGTATGATTTGATTTAACAGGCTACTTTTACTATAACATTTTTTTATTATTATCTTTGGGTACACTAACAGTTTTATATAACATAATGAGACACTTAAAGAAAAATAGCGTGTTTACTATGTTTCAAAAAAAATAGTTTCGATTCTTTGACTGCTGCGTGACGTCACCCGCTGTGGCCTTTGGCGAAGCTGAAACAGCACGAGGTCATTGCGCATTAGCCACGCCCCCTGCGCTCAGCGCTCAATGAGTGGGGCATTTAAAACGAACCTGAGCTAACACAACACCCTTCAACAAAACAAGAAGAAATATCCCGATTTTTTGCACATCTGTAGGTTAATCTGAACGACGTTTTCATTTAGACTTCATAGATTATCAAGGTCAAAGTTGTTTTTACCTTGCATATATGTAATGACTACAGCAGCACAAAGATCCACTATTAGAATCGTCGGACTTAAGTACTGTCATGCGCCTTTGTGTTTCTGTTGTCGAACGACTGAAGCTAGGTGATTCTTACCTTATAAGAATCCGTCGCAAGTAAAAAATTGAAATCCTGAGCTGCCATCATCGAGGACAAAGTAAAAGCGAATTGGTTTCGCTCCGGTATGTAGCCTATGTTGTCCGAACCGTGTGACACTGGTCTCAATAACCTTCTTTTCAATGCCTTTCGGGTTGGCCGAGAGAAAATGTGGTGAAATACGATCACCTCGGAATCTTGTATATGTGAGGGCTCGCACGTATAGGTTGCATAGTCCAGTATCAGAGACAACGGGGTGGAAAAGGGGCGGAGTCAGAATAGACGTATGAAAGCTACGCTAGCTTGCGCTCGGTGATGTAATAGTGGGCGGAGTCATAACATCAGAAAGCGGAAAACGCCCCTGTTGTCTGAACAGCTTTTGTTGCCTGTTGCGTTCAAAGGCTAAAGTTTCGCTTTCTTGGAAAGGGTAGACTAATACTGAATGTAGCACTTTCAGTTTTGCTATCTCTGCTGAAAAAACCCAAAACAAAACCAAAGCTTAAACCAACATAAGCATTGGCATGTTTTATCTTGGTCTTTCTTCAGAGAGGTGTTTGGCATTT
Organism: Cyprinella lutrensis; assembly: GCA_027497675.1. Lineage (NCBI taxonomy): Eukaryota > Metazoa > Chordata > Actinopteri > Cypriniformes > Leuciscidae > Cyprinella > Cyprinella lutrensis. The sequence continues at coordinate 27,461,217 of JAOTRC010000022.1, forward strand.
TGTAATTGGGCACATTATGGGCAGCCAGGTTAGCCTATTAATGATAATAATAAAAAAATAAGTTTACATTTTATAATATTGTTAGGTGAGATTTCGACATGGATCCGGGTGGGATTTGCATATGGCTGTTATGTGAGGGGTCAATGACGTGACCAACAGATCATTTTAAAAATGTAATCAACATGAATTGTTGACAGTATTAAACTGGCTAATCTGCTTCTGGAAAACTGCCATATCTAATATCTTTTCATATCACAAAAGCTATTAAAAACAAGCCCACCTTTATTGTAAATAGTTAAAAGACAATATAGCCTAGTGATTAACATTCAAAAAGATGCAATTAAGCTGAGAGTCACTCAGATAATTTGTTGACATGCAATACATAACCTTAGATCAAATATTATAAATATTTTAATCATCTAAAGTTCAGGAATGACGTCAATTTTTTGGCCAACCCAATGCTCGGAAATGGGTTTTATTTGTGAGTGATGCATGTGAACATTACTACAATAAACATTATCCCTTTTAAGCTGCTGGGATGTGGTACTATGACGTTAAAAAAATTATGTGAACACAAGTTACCACTAGGACTACAATGGTTGAATAAATAATCAAGCAGGTAAACACACATCGTTGTGGTAGTTGTAGTCTTTATGTAGCAGCTAGCTTTAAAATACACTGTTGAGTTATAGGTAAAAAGATATCTTTAATGTACGCTATTCTTAAATTTTAAAAAAAATGCTATTTTAAAAACACTGAATTTTTTATTTTCATTTTGGACTTGAAGTCAAAAAATCTGAAGTAATATCAAAGTTATGATCTGCAGTAAGTTCATTGCATTTTCACTACTTTTAATTTAAAGGTCCCCTGACATGAAATTTTCACTTTCTGAGGTTTTTTAATATTAATATGATCGAGTTCCCCTAGCCTGTAGTGTATGGTCCCCCAGTGGCTAGAAATTTAAATAGTGTGTAAACCGAGCTTTGGCTATCTTTCTCTGCCTTTGAGAAAATGAAAGTTTAGACGGGCTGTTCTTGAATCTCCATGTATGACGTCATAGAGGAAAGGTAGCCTCCCCTTTCTCTGCCTTGTCCACCCAGAGAATTTTGGCTCTCTCATGAGAAAATGAGCTTGGAAGTATGAACACTCAAGTGCGATTTGAGTTTTTCCTCGAGAGATATCATGGCTTGCAAACGAGCGAAGCATGGCAGTTGATCAGAGTTCGGATGTACAAATGAACACTAAAATACTTTTTAGTTTCATCATCCGAGCCTCTGAAGAAACAATGAGTTAATTTAAATTTCTCTATAAATGCGCCGCCGACACAACTTCCCAAAGTTTTGTATGGTCGAAACATTTCACCAACAACTGTTTCCTCAACTTTGGCCAATACAGAGCCTTTATGTATATCTGAAGATAAACCTACCGAGCAACAATTTCTGATGTGTAGGCTATCCTAATTGTTCAAGTTCAGACCTGTAATATTTCTCTCAAAATCATTCAATACTGTTTATGCATAAGTCAAGTCAGTAACTAAAAATATCAACTTCACACCATTTCTTTTAGTATGAAAACAATCTTATTAAATTTGTGAACATATTATACAGTGATCAAAGAAACTGTATTTCCACACATAGTTGAAATCATAGTGAGAGTGCAGAACCTGTGTTGTAATTACATGATAACTTCTTACGATTCGTTAATCTCGATAGCTGCAATAGAAAAAACGCATAACAGCTGTAGTAAAAGTATTCGAGAGAGTTTCACGTGTAATAGTTGGATATTTCATACGCAAGCATCAGCCAACAGCAGTGGGCGGTTACATTGAATCCCACAGCAGACACACCCCTTCAAACAGAGCATTCAAACCAGAGGCTAAAATCAGGCTAGGAAAAATGTCTTTTATTTCTAAATTATGACTATTTTGGTCTAAAAACATACTAATATTATAAGGGCAACCTAACATTATAAAATAATACAATAACCATGTAATAAGCCCACACATTAGACCCACACATGTGGCCATGAGAATGCAAACAAGCATTCTTCTTTTATTTTGTAACAGGTTTCCAACTGCTTTTAGCACCATATTTATGGGATTGTGCCATCTTTTCCTTTCATTTTTACAACACACAGTTCCACACACTTACAGTCTTGAAGAACATGGGCCAAATGCAGAGTCATGTTAAACGTAGAAAAGTGTTCAAGTTTAACTGGGACAGTGAATCCCAAAACATAATAACATAAATATATAAGACAATTAAATTACTGCTTAATTTAAAGTTAAATTGATGGCACAACGATGTTACTATAGCCCAATGACATTTACGGTGTTACAGCTTGTTTCCATTAGCCTACCAAAAATGTTGAATAATATAACCATTGTTTTCATAAACCAATAACAAACAAACACAAACGCAGCTGGATTAAGTAAAACCAAAATAAGTCGTGGATCAAGTCCTAAACTTCTGCCCTCTAATACTAGAAAAACAAACACAAAGTTGATTTTGTCTAATTTTAGGAACTGTTAACGTAATTTAGTCACAGCGTGAGAAAACCGCGATAGCGGTAGTCGCGGAAATCACGTCAATGACCCCCTCCCCCTCCCGCCTCAGTTCAGAACCACGGTCAGCTCTCAGCGCTCGCCGCTCATTGTCAGTATATTGTCAGTAGGCTACCGTTCGCTACTAAATTGAAAGATTGCCGGAGGAAAGCAGAAAAACAGCAGCCGCGAATCGTTTTACGACCCTCCCCGTGTTATTTTCCATTAAAGCCGTTATGGTAAACGGAGAGTTAAACGAAGAAAACACGTAAGCAGCAACAATTTAATTCGGTGGAAGACTACTGGCTGTTGGAGCAGCTTTTTCACTCGCGCTGTGGGTAAGTGACACTTTTCCTGTCGCGTTTGGATTGTAGACTGTGGAAAATGAAGCGTCTTCCGTACTTTTTCGTCCTCTGAACCGAGTTACAGAGGGGTTTTGATACTAAAAAAGACGCCGCTTGATATCTCTCTTTTCATTGCAGGGAAGTAAGAACTTACGTTGAAATGTTGGACCCATCATCCAGCGAGGAGGAGGCGGAGGAGGTTGTGGAAGAGGAGCGCAAATTGGTGGCGGCGCCCAAGGCTGGTGGTCCTCGGGTGTCTCCAAGCAGGACCAGCGAAAGCTCCGGTGGTTTGCAGCCAAGCCGAAGCACTAATGCCCGTCCAACGAGCCCGAGCCCCTCAGTTGCGATCGATAAGGAAAAGGATGATTTGGAAAAGATGCAAAGGGAGGAAGAAGAGAGAAAGAAGAGGCTCCAGCTTTATGTCTTTGTGATGCGCTGTATTGCCTATCCGTTTAACGCGAAGCAGCCGACCGACATGGCGAGACGACAGCAAAAGGTAAGAGGGCAAAGGCGCATGCAACAGATTGCTGTTGCAATGAAGAATTGGTGAGCAGCATTTTGTTCCTGCTTTAGAGCAACAATCATCAATAGGAGAGATGATTGATTCAGCCCTAAGTTAATTCAACATAAAAATACATCAGGATATTAATTTATTCCTGTTTTCCAACGCATTTGGACTAAACATTATTATGATTTTCCCTCTGTTGTATAGCCTATAACTACAGTTGAGACACTTTTTTAGTTTTCATTTTTCACACATATATAGATACTGAAAAGACGTGAATTTCCACATGACATTTTATTAGCTTGTAGACTAAGATATTATCAATCAACATTACTCATAAGTAGTTTATATTTTCCACAATTAGCTCATAAAAATAAGGTGCTTTTTGTTTCAACTTTGTCTCAACTGTACCCATATGTGGTACAGTTGAGACACCCATTTTTAATGATGTAAAGGTAACTAATCTTCATTGAAAATATAATAAATATAGACATTTAAAAAAAGTAACAATTGGGCAACATGTTTGTTTATTCATCCATTCAAATTCATTAATTTTATTTCAATGAATTTTTCCAAACGTTTTTTCCAAAGTTGAACATTTTTCAACTCTCGGCGACCAGTAAAAAACGCCGGGCGCTCGGCACTTCAGCGTGAAAAAAACGCTCAGCGCCTCGTCACGCTCATGGCGTTTAAAAAACGCGGCCTTCCCATTGGAAACAATTGAAAACATACACCAGGAGTGTGGAAAAATGCTTTGGTGGACACACGGCCTAAACATTTCAACTTCAGATCGTCAAAGACATGCTTCAAAACTTTCAAACATTAAAAAAATAGACAAACTTTGCTCTAGTAGTTTCAATTCTACTTTCTAACATTCAAATTTAAAACACAACCTCACTACCTAAATTCAAATTCAGATACTGTAAAGGCATTCTCAGTTAAATTCTGAATGATACCTGGTACAGCGTTAGTGTTAGTGTGCAAGTGTTTATTTTTTCTGAGATACAGAAGTCAGGGTCATAAATATGATCTAAAACTAATGTTTGTGTTGCAGCTCTTTTAAACACTATATTGCAGTGCATTAGCCCAACGCTGGATTTCCAAAACTGGTAGTATTGCTGCCAGAGAGACCTCCCTCCCCCTACACAACTCTCTTTTGTAAGCGCACTTATGATGACCAGGGCCAGCCAAGCGGATTTCAGCTCACCGCAGATTCACAGGGATATCAAGGTTTTTAGGGTTTGAATCAAGCGGCTTACCCGTTTAATTTGTGAGATTACTCTTCTAATTTTTTACTAAAACAAACCACTCAGCTCCGACATATGGAATGTTTGGAAGTTTTTTCCAAGTGAAACCCCACTCAGATCACATTGAACGATAGTCGGCTCTGGGTCACATGTATGACACTTACACTGGCGGCTTGATTTAACTCATCTGTTAATGGTGTGGGATCTCACACATCCACACACACATGCAAATACAGCATGTTCACAAACACATACACACAGGGCATATGTCTCTGGTGCTTAATAGCACCACTCCTCCACATCTCTGACGTCAGCAAATTCTGCACATGCTCACGTGACTCACACTTTTGCTTCGCACATCACATGATCAAAGAGGTAATCTGATATCATCTGGCAGTTGGGAATATGAATGGGGACATGCCACCTACTGTGCTGCTTTCTGTCAGCCTGTGCTTCGGGGCTAAAGCATATAAAAGAAAATCTGTCCAGTGCATTTTTTTCTGCTGCCTAATAAAATTTAAACAGTCTAATATGACACTCTGGGTCCTCAGGACTGTTATTCTTGGTGTCTGTAAACCCAACAGCATTATGATAATGTCTCTGCCAGTAAAGGAAGATCAAGACGACAGTGGATACACAGAAATTGACATCTAAATATTTTACACTATTTAGAAGTACAATGCAGGGCTACAAATGAACTCAACTCCACTGAAATGTCTATTGTTGTCTTGGATCAATAAAAAGGTCTTAAGCTAAATAGACTAATCGTTACTAATTGATGTGGGCACAGTGCTGGTGACCTAATGCTGAGTAAACACTGTAAACAATTCATGAGATTTGATGTCATGCGGACCTGATGGACTGGTGCAAGATAGAGTCAGTGAGCTGGTGGCCTGATAATGGTGGCGAGGTCAGCTATGTCCAGAAGCCATTTTCCCCACTGCTCCATTTAATTTAGACGTAGCCATAAATTATACAACGATGCGGTGCTATGTTATGCTTTGTTCTGATACAAGTGAACATCTCAAATTGAATAAAAAAACTAGACTCTCGTGTTAAGTAAATCTCAGGAGGGAAGAATAAGAAAGAATTTCCTTCTACATCTATATTTCACAGCACCTCGGGACACAGAAACAGCGAGTACACTGACAACACAGTCATGATCAAACACTTAAATTCAGGTTAGGATGGATTATTTTAAGATCGCTTTATAGAAACAGTTTGGCCAAAAATAAATGTTCTGCCGTTATATATTTAGCCCTGTGTTGTTCCAAATCGAGTGCCTTTTTCTATTTTTTGAAGCACAAATAAGGAGAAATATATATATAGATTGTCACTGGTGACTTTTTCCATGTGAGAAAAGGCTTTCTATCTTCAAAAACCATGCAAAAGCATCCTAAAACTATCATAAGTCATCCACATGCACTATATTTAAGTTACTGAAGTAATATGACATCTTTTGTGGGTCCTAAATTGAAATTCCTTTCTCTATTTAGCATGCACATGAAAGTTCATGAGAAAAGTAGCATTGTCTGGGTTGTAAACAAATCTTTTTTTGAGTATTTTTTTTTTAATGAATCATTTGATCCAGTTCACGTTGGACTGATTCTCGCTGATTCGATCTGTTCACAGCTGTTTGCCCTCGGAGGGGAGCAGTATCAGAAAATAACTACTTAAATTTCAGTCTGCACGTCTTCCATAGCTTGTGTAAAACTTCACAAGACTTAAACTTTGTGAACTATAGTCGTATTGACCACATATCCATTTTTATAGAGCTTTTTTTAGTTTGAAGGCCTCAGTTCCCATTTTTTTGTAATTGTTTTTTGTGTTCCTCAGAAAAAAGTCATTCAGGTTTAGAACGACATGAGGGTGAGAAAATGAATTGCAAAATGTTCATTTTTGAATTAACTGTTATTTTAAGTGTCACTTTGCCACAATTTATGACAGATTTGGTTATGGTAACTTTAGGTTTCAAGATTTCATCTGAATATAGTGGACAGTAAAAGATGCCTTTGATCTGCGTGACAGTATCAGGATTGCATAAAGCGCACATGAACATCAGAAGCCCCCATCGCAACCCTTCTATAGTTTGCAATATTCATAGAGCAAAATGGAGGCAATTGAAACTCAATTATTCCATCACAAACAAGCTAAGCCAATGACACTTTCTCAGCACAGACTCAATAGAAGTTCCCGCTCCGCCTGTGAAAAACAAACGACTGAATGACATCATCTCTGCATGCTCTGAAACGACTCACATTGCAGTCCAGTAGATCTATGCTGTCTAGGCTCTTGCTTCTGTGGATGCGGCCCTTGATCCTGCGCAGTGATGGTTTGCCCTGACTCGCAGCCGCAGCAGGTGCCGTTGCAGCAGAGGCAGCGGGGGCATCTGATCCAGGTGGCACCCTGCAGTGGACAGACATTAGCACATAATCATACGGCATGCAGTAAAATACATTTAGAATATTAAAAAAAGATTTCATTTTCAAATAAACACTGTTCCTTTGAACTTTCTATTCATGAAAATTTCCACAAAAAATAAGCAGCACAACTGTTTTCAACTAGGGGTTGACCAATATGTGATTTTCTGGGCCGATGCCGATTATTACAGATTAAATAAACCGATAACCGATATTTTGAGCCGATATATATTTACATTATAGCCTATGTCTGGTGTAAAACTGTAAATTAATGTCAAAATTAAGAATAACGGGTTTTGACAAATACTTGCTTTAAATGATTTTAAACATATCTTTGAATCTGAGAACTGTTAATAATAATAACTTGTAAAAAAAGTGCAGGGAGCACCCAGCAGCACTCTAAAGACTCTATTTTAATGTTTAAATAAAATCCTAGAAATCAAAGAGCATTTCTAATTAATTAAAATCATCAAACTTATTCAATTTATATACAGTTTAACAAAAATTGCATTTTTAGGGCTTTGTGAAAAACTGAACTTTTATTTTGACGGGTTACCGTGGAGATCTTTGAGTTTTCATTATGATATGATGATAACTTTTCTCAGTTGAAGCATAAAAAAGCTCATGAAGTGGCTAAGCGACTCTGGAGATGATGTTCATGCGAAGAATCATGTCCTCATATAATGATGCGGCTGAGGCTGAAAACAGCGAAAGCGTCACACGTGCTCCAGTGTGTGTTTTTGTGTGTGTGTGTGTGTGTGTATGGTAACGTTAAATGAAATCACGCATCTGATTTATTTTATTGGCAAATTTTGAAAATGGCTGATACCGATAACCATAAAAAAAGCTTAAAATCGGCCAGGCTGATAATCAGTCGACCCCTATTTTCAACATTGATAATGATAAGATAAGTTTCTTGATCACATGATCCTTCAGAAATCATTCATATATGTTAAATTGTGTAATATGGAATAAGGAAGCTGAAAATTCAGCTGTGCCATCACCAACAAAAGCCATGATATTAAAATAGAACTTTTACTGTTCTAAATTAGAAAGTTTTACTGTATGTTTCATCAAATAATGCAGGCTATGTGAGGATAAGAGACTTCTTCAAAAAACGATACAAAAATATTCACAAACTTGTGAACAGTAGAGTGCATTTTATCAGTTCATGCATTCCCAAGGAATCAAACCACTTTAATTTTGCTAGTCAAACACTGTTTGAGCTACCTAACTGCAAGTTGTATAGTGAAGTCAGAAGATTTCACAGTCTAAATTAGGCACATCTTCTGCAATTTATTTGATGGTGCAAGAACTGTACACATCAGAGCTTAGGTGTCATCACTAGTCCCTGATTACCCTAATTCGCCCAACTAAAAGCAAAGCTTATCATAAAAGGTTCTTACGTAACTCTACTCTCACCGCTAGCATAGCTTGAGTGTTTTTTATTTTTACTCTGTGAAAGACTGTATTAAACCCTGTATAATATGCATGCATCAAAGATTTGAGAAATGTTTCTCACACCCATATGGATCTCACTTCTGTCTGACGGCGTGAATTAGTTCAAGGAGCAATTAAACCCTCGGGACATATTGCACATGATAGCTTTAATACTCCCATAAAAAACGCTGTCTCCATAATTAGTGGAGGTTGCTAAGGCAAGCATCACTATTACTGCTCATTCTTGAGGTAAGGGATTTAAAAACAACTAATCCTTGTAAAAGTTTTACATTTTGGTGCGTAAGAGCATGCAGCACTGTTTGTGCAAACTGCTAAGGACATGAATGAAGGGCGTGCTATTACTTTTCCAAATGATCAGACTTACAATTTCGAGAACAACATATAGAGTACCAATTCTCTCTCTCCTACTTTTTCTCTGTTTGGGCCAAAATCCATAGAGCTACTGTAAGCAGGCGATCCTGAGGGAGAAGCCATGGGAGATTTGTTTTAGTCCTGTCATTGGGTGATTTATGTAACACCTGCGGCCTGAGTATCACCTTCCAGTTTGATTTCCCTACTGCTGTCTCTTGTCAAACTATAGAGACAAGAGTGTCTGAAGTGCACACACACCATGAAAACAAGAGAATTTCATTATCAAATCCTTAAAACTGCTCCATAGTAAAGCTCCACAAAAAATAAAGCACTGAGGATCCATGTTGTACACGAGTCTATGGATGGCCTTCAGTAAAATAAAGAGAAATATTTGCTTGAACTACATTTGTCTGATTCATGAGGCTTTTTTGATTACATATAAAGATATATAGATATAAATATAAGTATAATATATGAGATATAAATGTATTACATATTTTTGTTCAGTTGTTCACAGAGACAACTTTCCCATTATTCAAATACATTTAAATTTAAATAAAAAAAACTTAAATGTGTTTGGTCTCTCTACATGTGGGTCAGATGTTGTTTAATTGGTTTTCGAAGAGAAAAAAAACTAGACCCAACACTAAACCCAATCAAATAGGCCACTGCAATTGTGGATTTCCACGATCTATCTTCTCTAGCCAACTTCTTTTCCCAAAAGGGAGACAGGCGGAGTGGCAGAGGTCCTGCTGTCTGTTTCCTCTCATTTTTACATGGTGGTCTGGCTGATACACGTGCTCTCTTGCTCCCTGGCAAAGCATGCTCAACAATTCATTCCCCAAACCAGAGAGCAGTCTGGCCAAAGTCAGAGCCTTGGATCCCATTTGCTGCTGTGAATCCCTCTGATTGGCAGGCAGAGCACCAGAGCTGGGCTTCTCTCCTGTGACCTCCACACTGCCCACGATCCCTAGAGGATTTGCACTAAACCCAAGAGCACTGCATTCAATCTGGACCGGCTTCTGTTGCCACCAAGCTCACGCTCTCCCTTTTCTCATCTCTCTCTCTCTCTCACACACACACACACTTTGTCTGTCATTCTGGGGACTCATTCACACACTGTACTAATCAGAAGCTTAAACCTTCTGCAGTGCAAGAGTAGAAGAATTTAACTACAATAATTCCTAATGGACTCATATACAGTAACACAGTGTCTATACCAGATGTTAGCGGTGCAAAGTGAAATCAGTGACATGGCACAACAAATTCCTGACAGTAAACCGATGCCTAGTTCGACTCATGCATTCTCATGCATTTCAAGCGAACACACTTTCTTCTGACATGAAGAACAAACAACGGTCGCTTTGTTGCGTCAGTGTGGACATCTTCTTCCTACACTAGTGTAGACATGGTGTGGTTAAAAAAAAATAAATTAAACTACTACTTCAAGTTCAAAGATAAAAAATAGCATTGAAATTTTTCTATATAATACCTGTTATAATATAATAAAATATATATTCAAAAAAAATATTATTTATTTTAGCTTTCGTACAATGACAAACAAAATTTAAGTTTTTTTAAACATATTGTCTAACAATTTTAGAAATAGGTCGGCATAAATAGGTATGTATATAGCTGAAAACATATATAGCTCTCTTTATATTTAAAAAAAATATTCATGGGGGTCTGTGGCAATAATTTATTTATTTTTAATCCTGAGTTGAACAAAAACTCAGAATAACATGGAACCTTGCACTTGTTGCTTTATCACGTCTGGTTATGACAAGGTGCAAAGTAACAAGGCCAGAGAACAAATCCCCAAAGGAGTAGAGTTGGGTAAAAATACACCGCAAAATGCTGAGCATTTATCACACGCTTTGGGTTTCTAGCATTACGGTGCAAAGTGAAAAATGTCTAAGTTGTGGCTGCTGAAGTGTCCTTTCCTTGGCCCCTCAGAGTAATGCACTAAAATATTAAGCAGTCTGCCCTGTTTATCCACCCCTCTCAACTTCACAGCAAACAGACCATTTCCTTCAAAAGGAAAAACACTCCTCGCGACGATTTAAAGAGGTGAGCTTCATGAATGATGCATGAGGTCTTGCCTAGAAAAAGCAATTCTTCTAGCTCAGTGTGAGTGTTTTAACAGGTCAATGGCACTGGGAGATCTGGCAAACACTGATTATTGTACCACACACATACACTGAATATTAAATATTTATGTCTTTAGATAGTAAATCTTTTAAAATAGATAATGAATAATATGAATTTATATTTAAATTAATTCAATTTCATTAAATAACTAATTAATTAATTAAAATAACATTTAATATCATATATAATATCATATACAATCATATACAATTTAAGTGACATTGCCAACTACTGCCCTGCCTGCATAATGCAGCATTTTTAGTTATTTTCACTGATCCATGTGAAAAGTAGAAAAGTATGAAAAGTAGTTAGGGCTGTCAAACGATTAATCACAATTAATCATATCCAAAATAAAAGTTTGTGTTTACATAATATATGTGGGTGCACTGTGTATAATTATTTTATATACATATATAAATACAC
>JAOTRC010000022.1:27487431-27499701 GCA_027497675.1 Cyprinella lutrensis
TATGGGCCAACATTTCTAAAGAATGCTTTCAGCACCTTGTTGAATCAATGCCACGTAGAATTAAGGCAGTTCTGAAGACGAAAGGGGGTCAAACACAGTATTAGTATAGTGTTCCTAATAATCCTTTAGTTGAATGTACAATAGGATAATTTGTAAGTGCCTTTGATTTCTTAATTAAGCAATTACTTTGTCATTCAGCAGACCCTTTTTGTTTACAGGACACTGATTGCAGGGACAGTCACCTAAAAAATTAACTGGATTTGAGTGCTTTGTGCTTGATGGCAATCTTAGTAACTGCGCTTTGTTTCTTGGTTACGCCAAGAGGTTAAAGATGGCCAGAACTGTGTTCCGGTACCTCAGATAAATTAATAAATAAATAGATTCATTACTCTATTAATGAATTATATTGAATCCATTAATAGGGCAGGATAAGGAGACTGAGAGAAAAAGAAAGATATAGATGAGGAGAGAGCAGGTATTGACAAAATAATCGAATGCCCGCTGACATGGTTTTAAAGCTATTAGTTAATTTTCTTTAATTTAATTTTAATTATTATTATTTTTTTCAGCCTTCAAAAGAGCTAAATTGCACATATGTAGGTCAGAGAAATATTTTTTTTCTCTCAGGGGAGCATGCCCCCCAACCCCCCTAAATACCTCACATTTAAATGCACATGTCTGTGGGTGGGGCTAGGGATGATAATGTGGGCTGGCGTGGCTACAGTGCCAGGGCTCAATTTTTGTTCCAGAGTTAAGCAATTTTAACATAGTATCATCATGATATCAGTGTAGATGGGCCAAAATAAAACCATTAAAATAAGTGAAACTTGGAGCCACAGCGACAGTCTTGACCCAAAAAGTATAGCTATACCACGATACTCAATATGTTGTCCCACGGTGAGTCATTTTTCCCTGTTGCACCTACACAAAATTTTCAAGAAGGGTTCCCCCCACCTGCCAAATCCCACTTTAACCACTGGTTACGCCCACGCGGGCCTGAACCGGTGCTCAGGCTGAAACACCTAGATCCTTAACCTTTAGGCCATAGCACTGATTGAGAAAGGGATTGGGAGTGGGGACTCTACACTTAAAATGGCTTGGAATGAAGAAATAGAAAGTGAATTGAGTGATTAGCAAGTCCATTGTGATTACAAAGCGACGTTCTTATTGAAGAGAGATTCATTGATTATTATAATGGGCCTCTTGGGTGTGCAGAACAACTACCTTACTACAAGCTATACGGAGTAAAATGGTATGAAATGTGACCAGGCAGAGGTTTGAGAGTGCCTCAGTCCCACAGGAGTGCCCATTAACCTTTTTGTGTTAAGCATGACTAAGAGAGATGCGCTTTAGTGAGGTCAAACACCAGGACACATGGAAAAATTTCACTGAGATTATGCGGAACAAACGAGAGACCCCCTGAGACTACTTCAATATTCTTGATATTTTCATTCAAGATATTTTGCAGTATACTTTTTTCTTTTTTTTTATATCGGTCTCGACTCTCAATACTTTTTCGCCCTAACAGACCTGAAATTAATGAGCACATTCTCCCCAGCAATTACAAGGACCTACACTATTGAATTGAGCCTCAGTAGTGAATCATATCAGGTCATATTAAATATAGCATCTACAATATTGCATATGAGTCATACTAAAAGTACACTTTGTTTACACTTTGTTAAAATTTAGCACTTTGCTAGCATTAATTAATAGAGCTGCAAGCGTGTTCTTGGTGGTTGTTAAGGTGTTGCTAGTGTATCGCTAGGTGGTTGCTAGGATGTTCTGAGTGGTTGATATGGCATTGTTAGGCTGCTAGATGTTTTGGGTGGGTGCTATAGGGTGTTCTGGGTGGTTGCAATGGTGTTGCTAAGTAGTTACTAGGGTGTTTGTGTGGTTGCTAGCCATCATAGGTAGTTGCTAGGTATTTTCAATGTTATATCAGTACACTGTCCAAAGTCAATCAAGGCCAGCTCCAATTTACTATGGTGTTTTGATGCTGAGGTATGGCTTTTCGTGTTCCATTATAGTTGCTAAGGTGATCTGGATGGTTGGTGGTGTGAGCTAAGCTCTCATTGGGGTGGTAGACTAGTTGTCAAGCCAACAAAATAATAATAATAATAATAGAGAGAGGTGTATAAATATTTTTTTCTTCTAGAAAAAAAAAACTCATGAAAAAGATTAGTGAGGAGTCGCTCAAGGGCTCCACTAAATTGAATGTATTTGATGACATATGACAGCAGAAACAGAACAAAAGCAAATGCATTAAAGGCACGTAGGAATCACATGACCAACAGGCAAGTCCATCCTAATCAGAAAGCATGAAGGTCAGATAGAAAGTGACGTGTCAGCAACTTGCATGCCCTGAGGTCTCTAATAAAAGATAGAAAATAGACTTTTCAGTCTCTTTTAGTCTGTCAATATTCTTCTCGACAGGTCCTCGAAACACTTCAGATCAAGGTTTTAAAAATGGAAAACTGGATAATGGCTGGCCTAATCTATTCAAAAGCTACGCAGATGAGTAAAACACTATGCATTTAAACAAATACTCTACTCATATTCATAAACCTACATGCACAGATCATGCAAATAAATTCAGATACATGTTCAAAAGCCACCGTGGGACACGTTTCATTTACTAAATTTAGAAACAAAGTCTTGGAAATGCATGTTATGCTCATCATCCTCAGTTCGGTCGGTCTAATCCAATCTAATTACAATGATAAACACTGCATAATTCATGTTGCACTGTCCTTTTTGCAATACATAATTTATATACGTTTAATAAATTCAAGCACAAAGCTGACACTTGTCCCAGCCAATTATCATCTTTACTAAAAGTGTGAGGGACTCGCTAAAGAACTACTTAATACTTTATAATGTCATTTAAGAAAGGTCAAACAATCTAAGTGACACTGTCTAGCACACTACATTTTTGGTGTTTTCTCTCTCAAATGTGTTTTAATGTGTGCATCAATGGTGAAATGCTCTCACCAGCAAGGGGTCTGGGCAGCAGAAGTAGCCCAAGGTCAGGAGAGGTGGTTACTAAAATACAACAGCAGACAGCCACAGCAGGTTTTCCTATTAAAACCTCACACCTTTCAGTCACAGATGACAGTGAGGTGCTTAACTGAGGAAATGGCGACTGGCAAGCTGAGCAGAGAACTCGCACTGATTAAAGCTGGCACTTAAAAACTACTTCTCATAGTTTGTCCCTGCCTTGAGGAGCACCGGATGGGTTTAAGATGGAGATTTCCCAAGGGGGGAAATGTGTTGATTAATCCCGACCATAAGTTACACCCTCAACTGGCCACCGGACACCGTGGCGAGAGTAACACTGAAGCCTTGAACTACAGCACCTTCCATTAAATCACAGGGGGAAATCTAACAGAGATGGGCAATGATCCGAGCGGACACAGAGATTAATGAGGAGATGAATGCAGCTACACAGGGAGAGAAAATCAAACAAACAAATAAACCATCAGATGCCCTTATTAGGGAGATTCATTCATGACAGGCAATAGAGACGGACGGTGCTGTCCACCAGCAACTTGTTGTCAATGTTAGTTGCTTCTTAAACACGAAAATTACATTCAGCATGACACGCAAATGGTTGCTGTGCTAATGAACAACCTGCTTGTAAAGCGAATGTGTACTCCTATATCCTGTATTAAATACCCTTTGTCGTCATGGCAATATGTCGCCCTGGTCGTGTTTGACGAACGTAGAAACAATAACTAAGGGGGGCGGGGCTCGGCAAAAGGCTAATTGCCATGACGACATGATGCCCGGCAATCACCTCAGGGCGTGACATTTAAAGGGTTAGTTCGGTATTTTACAGTTAAAACCCTGTTTTAAGATAATTTCTGATGAAATAGAACGGTTAAGATTGAAATTTGGACAAATGCCGCTGTCCAGAGAATTTTAGGTTTCTGTGTTAGCACATGTGTTTTTTTAAGTGTATAAAAAAATACACTTATGCTGGGGAATCTTTCCACAAATAAAGCTTTCTTACGTGCCAGCCCTTTTGACAGCTGGCACACTTGTGATATGAAATATGCACAAAGTGATCCAATATGCATGTAAACAAGCTTTCATTGGAATAACTCACTTTCTGTTCTTTTTCCTCCTTTCACCTCACTTAAACTCTGAGGCTTTCCCACGCATGAGCCAATACCTCCAGAGGCCTCGGGAAGTTTCGCCATTATGGAGGGGTTCGATGAGGTTGAGCCCCTTTTGTTCCAGTCATAGTCCTACAAGTATCTCTAAAAGCTAGCTGAGGGGGCCATCGGACCAATGCTGGTTGTCAACATTTACTCTTAGAGCAGGAAATGGACAGATCCAAGACAGACTGAGACTGATTATTGCAAATATATCAGAACACTGTTAAATAGCTACTCAGTGCTGTTTGCCCTATGTGTATGTAGTTGGCAATGCATTACATAGGGTGTGGTAAAGCACAAAGAAAACAAATCCCAGTTCACAGTGACTACGTTTACATGCAGCCAATAACCCGTTCAAAACTGAGATATTAGCAATATAACCCGGTCGTGCACGGCCATGTAAACACCGGCAAAAACCCGAATATGCTCATATCCTGGATTTTAAAAACCCAGTTATGATCCCTGACCTGGGGTACCCTTTTTCTAAACCGAATTTTTTTTGAGTAGAGGAACTTCTTGTATGTGCCAGAAAACCAACGTGCAGTATACCGGCAGTAAACAAGAGGTAGAGGTAAACATGGCGAGATGCACCAAAGCGCAAACAAAGGCGATCGCTATCTGCCCCGAACTATTCATTATTCGCATGCTTCTGCTGTTGTTATTGTCTTTGGATAAAGGAAGAAGAATCGGACAACATTTACAACGTTCCTCCCGGGTTAGTGACATCCCAACCCTAAAATTTACATAAACCCCGCCCCCTGGAACACACAGTCCATGTTGTAGTAGTCAAGCACATTTGTAAGTCTGTGGAAGCTGTCGCATCCGCGTTTTCACATTCAATACAGTACCCAACACAAATGTAATAACATGTCACTCTGTAGGCATCTTACAACAGTTCCCACACAAGTGATGTTATAGGTTATCATGACAGAATATACTAATCAAAGACATTATAGATAGTTAACTCCATATCAGCAACATAAAATCACCAACTAACCATTCAGGAACGTCCCGACTCCTGTTACTTTCTACATGTTGTCACTTCCTCTTGAGCCTTTCCATCATTGTCCGACTCCAGTTCGAACATAAAAGGCAGAACAGTTTCTGATATTTTAGTGCTTGTCTGCATGAGGTAATCGGAGCTGCTAATGCCTTGTTCACACTACATGATTTTAAAACTGTGTGGTTCACACTGCATGACTTGCTCTCAGTTAAATCAGAAGTGTTCAAGTTGTTAAGCTGATCACACCACACAACACAACATGATTGCTCCACAACAGGAGGTAACGCTCTACACGAGCTGACAACAACTCTCAACGATTCTATCTTGTCTACAAACCATGTTTTGTCACTAAAAATCACGCGATAAGACAAACCGGAAATGACACAAAACAGCACGTCGTACGTCAATATCCAGCAAAACGCCAATATGGACGTCAGACAGAAACTAGTGATGCTAACTGTTTGCACGATGATTTGCTCTGAGAAAAAAATGCAAAAAAAGAAAAAATATGATTGACCCGGTGACTCATGCCTTGACATCACTGAGGTTTAGTTGCGTGACAGCTCTGGATATCTAGCATACTAGATATTTTTCTGGCCTCTATGCTCTACGAGCGTCTTTGGTGCATTGTTGGCTCTTTCATACTAACAGATTGGCGTTCATTGTCCGCTAGTCCCCCGCGATTTGCACGCAATAACACCCTGACCTGTTGGCGAGCTCAACAATTTGCAAATCGGGCTTAAAATCCTGTAGCGTGAACTTGGCTTAACTCACACCAGCTCTTGAAGCTCCTCCCTCTGTACTGGGAGCAGCATCTCATTTGCATTTAAAGGGACACACACAAAACGACAATTTTTACTGACCCCCAAAAAGGGACAACTTCAACATGCTATAAAAAGTTGTCTGTGGGATATTTTGAGCTAAAACTTCACAAAAACACTCAGTTTTTAGGAAAAACAGACTTATTTTACATATGGTAAAAAAGGGACTTTATACCACCCCTTTAAAGATTTTTTGACATGTTCACATCCTTACTGCATCAACACCAAGGTTTTAAATGTTGAAATTGTGTGATATCAGTTGTGTTTCCAGAAGATAAAAACGTCCGACATTGGTAGTTGACGTCAGTCTGACGTCATGTTGTCTGGTGCCTGCTGGGCTACTTTGCTGCTTTCTTATTATCAATGCTAAAAACAGTTGTGCTACTTTTTTCTACAAGTAAAACAGCTTCTGAAACTTTGTCTTTCCTATTATTGGTTTATATAATAATACAAACTATACATGACATGTGATACTTGGCAAAATTCAAAGAATATAATAACTCACAGCAGTCAAATATATTAGAGCATGAACATCAGATTGAAAAATCATTTGTTATTTACCTGAAATCTAGTTCTTCCAAATATTGGGGCCCTTGAGATGCTTCGGTATATTTCAAACATACCTAGCCTCATGTATGCAGGAGGGACTTGCAGTCACAGAGGGCTAAAAGAAGTAAACAGGGGTCGAGGTCTTGGGCTAAGAGCTCAGTACAAGTTGAGTCAGGAGTCAGGACTGGAGAAGTGATTTATGACAGTTGTCCAGAGGGCAGGGAAAAGGCAGAGGACAGATGAAGCAGGTGAGGGGGAAGGGCCAGACAGGAAGGGCAGGGTGCTGTGGCATTTCATAGCGGGCAGAAACAGAAGGGCAGTGAGGCATGAGGCCGCAGCAGTCCCACTCTGCCTCCTGCATCTCTCACTCGCACACTCTTTCATCAACTCTCCTGTCACCTCTTCTCTTCAGTCATTAGTGCCCCACACTGAGAAAAGTGCTGACGGCTCCCGAAAGCTTATAGTTCTGGGGACACTCAAACATATGATCACCTGAACTTTTAGTACTAAGGTGAGCTCTATCCCACACTACGATAGAAACCACTACGATAATCAGCCACAAGTAACTGGATCACAGAGATGCATGCAAAACAATAATCATAAATTATATTACAAAAATTAAATTTATTTAAAGATAGCATAAAGATTGTGTATTTTCTTCCCTATTGTGACATACAAGAAGATTTATCGAACAAGAAAGATGTAGGGTGGATTTGGTCTGTCTGTAATTGATTGGGTTGTTGTGGTCTGCTATTGCTATGATGTCATGTGAGTCCCATCCTCATCATCATTTGAATGGCTTATTTTAAGTTCTTTTAAGTACTGTTTTTTCTTTTTTTCTTCCTTTTACTTTTACTGTATTTCCCAATTCGACAGCACTTTGGTTCAATGTTTATTGTTTTTAAATATTTTTTAATAAATAAACTTGAAATTTAATCAGCGGAGAGGAGTTTCAAAAGGCAGGGGAAGTTGTTCTGATTAAAGAATACAAGGGCACATGAACTTTTTAAGAAAATAATGATGTGCATGAATAAATCATTTATAATAAATACTCCCAATTCAATTCATTTCATGGTGTCCACAAAAAAATATACATATAAATATCCATATATTATGTCAAGTAATAAACAGTAGTTGTGAAAAGGTAATATACATTCAATGTAAAAAAAAGACAAAGCAAGAAGCTTTGTGCACCGAGACATTCTTAAGTGTATACAGGCTGGAATAGCGCCTTCGCCTTAACAAGGGGGTCGTCAGAATCTGACAGTGTTTCCATGGTAATGAGGAGAATGGATTTTCAGCTCTTCCAGAGGAAATTCACTCTGGAAAGCTCAGATTCTCTTACAAAAAAAGCAAAAGAGTGGCAGAGTGACATAGTTAGAGATTGACAGAGATATACGGTAAGACAATGTGATTTATGTCAATTGCAAATGCCTATTTTGCATGTGAGTCCATTAGAATTCAAGCCTGTGAACTTAGTCAATTTCAATCAATGGATAAATAATTGTCTGAGAACAAAAGGGAGAGATGTTTCTACTAACGTGCTAACTGACAAAGAGACTCCTGGGTGCAGTTTTAAGGGTCATGTTGTTGCCATGGCATCAGGACAAAAGAAGACAGTATATGAGCATACAAATCTCTCCTACATATTATTTTTTTCCCATTCTTAAAGGAATAGTTCAACCTGAAAATTCAGTCATAATGTCATTCCAAACTTGTATGACTTACTTTCTGTTTTCTTGTTTTTACGTATTTTCTTTACTGACTTATATTTTGAAGAATATCGGTAAACAAACATTTTTGGTAAACATTGACTTTCATTGTATGAGAAATATCTTCATCAGAGTTTTCCTTTTTGGGTGAAATATCCCTTTAACTAGTGGACGTTAAACTAGTTTAGAACTGGGATCATCCACAGGTTCTGACACAAGCTTTTCATTTCAAGTAAATGTTGGGGGGAGCTTTTAAAAACAGCAGATTTTGTACTTGATATTAATTTACAGAGTTGAAGGATAACAGTTGGTTTCTAAACACTATTACCTTGTAGCAGATATAGGAGAACATTACGACAAAATTAAAGAAACATGGTGCAAAACAAGAATCACAGACACTCCTTGATCTCTCCTACTTCAAGAGAACATTTGAGAGCAAATTCTAAAGTATCTACTATCACTTACAGTTATCAACACTATCTGGAACAACTTTATAAACTTTATAAAAAGAGACAGAGGTAGAAGCACAGTTTTCCACTCTTATAATTTGGCTAACACATTTGTTTAAAAATCTAGTCCACTTTTCAGGCACATCAAACAGCTTCCTTTTTTCCATTAAGCAAGGCCAAGCTATTTAAATCTATGTAATTAAATTGTTGTTCTTCAGGAGCTTCCTTTGTTTGAAACTTAACGCTGAGCAATGACGTTTGTGTGTGCGTTTCACTGCGATTAATTTAGCATCCTCCCTTTGTTTATTTTAGCTGTTTACAGCATCAGGTCTGGTTCTGAATGAATGCCAATGCCAGGCGCGGGAAGGAGAGGGTATATTTCTGCTGCACCAGCCACTTCTGCATTGGCTTATCAAGGTCAGCCAATAAGCCGAGAGCCAGAGCCTGTGGAGGAAGAAACCTGAACCAGCACAGCGTCACAGCACGGCGCACACGAACCACGCCAATCCGACTTGGTCCGTAACTACAGGAGATAGGTGACAGTGCCCTGTTTCAAAACTAAATTCCTTGGTTTAAGGAGAGTTTTTTGGCTGATGTTAAACTTTTTGAGAGTGGCCAGTTTCAGGCCTAGTTTCACAGACAGGGTTTAGATTAGGCCAGTAAAATAAAGCCTGTGGTAAACATACAGTAACCTGACGATACTTTGACGTCTTGTTCTGCAATGTAAACTGCACACACTCACACCCCAAACTTTCTTATCCTAGTTACTTATTAAAAACATACATTTCCAAAAATAAACATAAATGCTTTGTGTGTATTGGTATCGAAATTTGGTACAGAAAAACAAGACAATGTTTTGATACTCGGTGGTCGAGGCAATTCCGTCGGTACCTAAAGAGTATCGAATGCGATACCCAACCCTACACTTGAGTGATCAAGCTCCGTCCTCCTCTTCTTTCCTTGCAGCCTTCCCTCGCATCCTACAGGGGTGGAGCTGAGACGCGAGGAAAGGAAACAAGGATGCACAAATAAGAATTGAGAGGCACCCAGAGTTAAACTACCTCATGTCTCAAAGCACATAACATTACAATAATAATGGACGTAAATAACTTAAAGAGCACTGACCTTTATCACCTAACTGCTGCGGATTCATTTTGGCATTGATAGTGTTGCTATTGAAACGCATAAGTTAAAGTCACAAAACGCTCGGAGTACAACTTCACGGTTTTCCATCTCATTCAAATTACAGTATGGCGTGAACGCAGAATAAGCTAGTTGTTCTGGTTCAGGAGGAACTGTAAAAGGTGGCTGCCGTTTAGGTTGCGCTGCTCGGTGAGTGACGTCTGTCGTCTACAACTCTGCTTAGCATGAAATGAGCTGATGATGTGTGATGTCTGAACAAGCAGGGTATGAAAATACATGTGTTAACAGCCAGGTAGGACATCGTATCGTTGCCCTCAGACCGAATGCATTAATTAGACGAACATTATATGGTCCTTCACCTTCCACGGCCATATAAATACATTTAGACCACTTAAATTAGTGGTAATTTTAACCAGTTTCCAACCAAATCTGGAACAAATCACCTAAACTGCATTTTAGTAGGAAGACATTGCGTTTTCACCAACAGCTTGGAATCAATTAGCCATTCTTGAGTAGCTTTATGGGCTCCTCTGTGCATTTAGGTAGATAATCCAAAACCTGTTACATAATTAAAGAATTTTATAACATCTCTGTGGCCTTTTCTGAAATGCCCCTTTAAAGCAAGAACTCTCAAATGTTTGCCTGTGTGGTTGGATCGATAAGGCCGATTAAAGCCTAAGCCACATCAATGCACACATGAGACCTATCAATAATCTCACTTCCAGTCAGGCAGAACTACTACAGAGAGCTAGGGGACACATACACACTGAAATTTCAAGCTTAAGGGAGCTGGAATGAAATGATATGGGGTCCCAATCCATCACAGTCCACTCTTGATTTGACCAAGCCATAACGTTATCAAATTTACTTTTTTATATATAAAAGTAAATAGACCTAAAACCCAGGCTAGAACAAAAGAGTGCTAGAAGAGCATAAAGTCATTTGAAGTGACTGAAACTAAAGATAAAGTACAATATATACAATGCACAATATATAACGGTAAATTAGTTATGAGTCGATGTTAGCAATTCTTTACGTTTTATTTGTATTGCTAAATAATCAATTGAGTATTTAAATATACAAGCTCATTTCTTCTATTTTTATATTTAGATAACTTTTGTAATCAATCAAAAAGTCACTAAAGTTACACTTAAAAACATTAATAATAATAATAAAGGTAAAGTGCCATAGCATCAGACAAAAAAAGGCTTGGAATACATAAGCTGTTCTGATTTCACATGTAAAGTGGAACTTAAAGATTTAAGATGGGAGAAATAAGCTGGATCCTTAAAAAATTCTCCATAGTGGTGAGATTAAAGAGCACAGTCTTTGTACTTACATTCACGTTTAATACAAAATCTGGCAGCCCCGCTGGCCCAAGTGAGCTCACACTCAGCAAATGTACAGCAACAGACAGACTCCTTGGCAGTATATTCAAGGACATCCCATTAACAAACGCATGGTTTGACTGACAAGTTGTTGATCCAATCGCAAACGTCCCAAGGAGTCTCTGGCGGTTTTCCCCACAGTCTCTGAGTCACTTGCACATTTCACAAACATGGCCTCTCAGCCAGCATCAGTCAGGAACTATTTAGTGGCGCTCTGAAAAACCTCATTGGTTTGTCCCCTAACGGCCAGGGAGTGGAAAGGGTAACCTAATGCAGGCTGACAGTCCTCTTCTCACCGTCCACACTTTTTCCTTCTTTTTCTTCCGTCTAAGGTGCCTTACACTAGAGCTTATGATGTGGTTTGTAGTCAATCTGAAGACAGTTTGGTTCGTTCAGTTGGTGTGAAAGCTTTCTCCCAAAGAAAGCTTTCCACCAATGATGGCAACTTGCTGTGATTCAGAGCCAAATAATACAATGGCTGCATCTCTATGTGCAATAGTATGCAGAATTAGGATTAGTGCCTCTCAATACACAATACTTTGTAAATAATATGCAAAAGGTTCCCGCATACTATACTATTTTTGGAGGATTTTGAAAGTTTGCATCTCTGCATGCCATATGCATTATCATCAGCAATAAAATACTTGTTTTTCACAGTAAGATGGTGAAGAATGTAAAGCCGTCTGATGTCTGTCGGTCATATAATGCAGATCTATGGTCACTACCTCAAAGAGCATGCACAGAGAAGTCCAAATTAAATATGATTTAATGACTCATAAATGTACACATTGATGGCCCAAGACACGAACGGAACAAACATTATTTATATTGTTTTACCATAACCACAGCACAGCCATTTTGATATTTTTAGATATTTTTATGTCAAATCATTATTGTCTGTCAGTCATATAATGAAGGTCTAGGGTCACCACCTCAAAGAGCATGCAAAGAGGAGTCCAAATTACACATGATTTAATGACTCGTAAATGTAAGTACACATTGATGGCCTAAGACACGAAACGAGCGGTTTGTGTGAGAAAAC
>JAOTRC010000022.1:27505543-27516046 GCA_027497675.1 Cyprinella lutrensis
GGTATGTCCCTCTTTGGCTAATGTACTTTCAAGATGGAGGGGCAACATGGCGACCGACATTAGAACCCCTTACCCGTTTGTATTTTCAATGGCATATTACACTCACGAGAATACTTTATTACTTGAACGAAGTAAATATACATTAATGACCACATATATTTTTGAAAGAACTAAGTGTTTTAAGCTAAGAATAAACTAAAAGAGTTACACAGTGTAGCTTTATGGTACTACTATGAACCTTTTTGTGGTAAAAAAGATACAAAGATGTCCTTTTAAGGCTTCTGCCCCAGTGACAAGCTGTTGTACCACTAAAGGTAAAATTTGTACACTTTTCTATGAGCAGTGGAACAGGTGTACATAATAAAGTGGCCAGTGAGTATTTATTTTAATTTATAAAATATATATATATTTTTAAATTGTATCAGTCATTATTGGATATTTAATTGTTCTGCCTATTTTACAGGTACAGGTCATTGTAAATAGATAATTCTAAGATCTATTTTCCATGCAAGCATGCTGTTGTCATCTGAATATACAGTACAAACATTTGCTGTTCTTTTTTTTAAACAAAATAGTATGGATACAGTATATCACCCATTTATCAGTTATCAACCGCAACATAAAAATAAGTATCGCCTTATTAGTATCGGCCAGAATTTGATCACTCGTTTTGAGAGGTGCTTCTGATAAATTGTTTGTATCTGATGAAAAAAAAAATCAACTAAATGAACAGGTTATTGCGGTCTCACCTAATGTATATGATGAAGAATCCTCAAGGCCATTTAGCCATGTTTGAGTTATAGAATTGTCACTCCAGAGACCTCACCTTGACCTGTCTATTCTATTATCGTTTCAATGCTATTGTCAGATATCCCAATCATCAGAATATGTTTTATGATCCTACTATGGTAGTGCTAGTGCATGCTTAATTTAATCTATTGTACATAACATCATGTGCAGCATTTATCACTGGAAAAAACATGTTATAAAATGACTTGCTTAATCCAACAAAACAACAACAAAAAAAGAGAACATTATGAGATTCATCACTGTATAACCTTTGTAGCAATCACTACATTCATAACAACAACATTTGTTATTCTGGGATTTTCAAATGTTCATCTCTCCATATAAACACCATGATGGGAAACATAGCTGCCATATCCTGCAAGCTGAATTCTGCTTAAATTCAGCACATCTGTAAATCTCTCTCTCTCTCTGTCCAGTTGTATATGCTTGCAATGTTTTATGCATAGTCTCAGCAAAAATGTTCTTTGTATCGCTTGTAAAAGCGTGTTACCCATTCAAAACCCCGACAGCTTCAACAACGCTGCGCATTAGGGTGACAAAGTTGTATTTTAGTATATCTTCCTTTCTCTAATTTTAGATTTCGCTGTCAGGGTGCTGTTAGTCAAGTAAAGAACATAAAGTCGTTGTGCTTTGATGACTTTGTCCTCTATGATGGTACTTCAGTTGCTCCTCTCAGCCAAGAATAGACTACTTGAAAATCTATACAATGGCTCTCTAGATTATGCCTTAGTTTAAAACGGCTACATTAAACCATAATGCAATGTGACTATATAAAAAAAATATCCATACATAAACTGTGAAGAAAAACCTATTAATAGAAAGGACAATATAATGTTCTGTCTCTATAAATAATGCAGATTATGGAAATGTTGTGTTATCACAAACATGAGCATTGTGATAGTTTGTCCTTTGCCTGTTTTTGTTTTGTTTTGTTTTTTGTTTTTTTGGTTTTTGGGCAGGATAGCTTTTGATTGTTAACTTAACACTATATACACTTATGAAAAGTTGAGAGAAATACACTATTAAAAGCAGCAACTCTCTTACTGGCTTAAACATAGATGTTATAATCCATTATAGGTTTCAGTAAGAAAATAATGTTGTGTTTTTTTGTAACCTTTGTGAAATAGGCATCTCATCTCAACAGGAATCCACAATTACCCAGCAAATAACACACTATCCTTCAACTGTATAGGTGTCTTTTTTAATGGCCTCCTGGAGACATAAAACACAAGAATACATGACAGCACTGTCCACTAAAACAGGAAGCAATTTAGCTTCCAGTGGGTGCCAACAGCGGCCAACCCCACATAAATTACTGACCTGTGGGCAAACCTCATGTTGATATAAAGCATAGAATGACAGACACTTCCACAATATCTCTAGCCAAACCATGTATATATTACTTGTGTTCCTAAAAACATGTTTGATCACCATGAAACCAATTAGCCCTGTTTATGAATGTTTTCAGTGTAAGTAATGATTAAAATAATCTAGTGATGATGTTTCATTTTTGAACAAATTTTGATTTCTGGTGCATAATAACCATATTTTAACAAAAACTCTACACAAAGTCAGATACAGTCTTTCTCTCTGTGCTGTACAAAGTGAGATAAAGAGACCTTTTTGGACATGTCAAATTAAACAACCTCCAAAGTGAGCAGATTAAATGTATTTAACTGCAGTAAGTAACCTACAGCTTTTGTAGCACAATTAAATTAAAGTGTGAAATCATGTGTGCCCACTGCCTGCATAGGTACTGTTAGCAGACACGTGGGAAAATAGGCTAACCGCAACAACAACAACAAAAAAAATCAGCTTACCAAAAACATAGTTGAAATGTAATTAAGTACTAGCCTGCTCATCCGAACACGATCAATAACAAGTGTTTGATTCCTGACACTTGATCAGATCCGGTTGATCAATTTTTTGGAGGGCAGGATTATTGCTACTCTACAGTAGTTAAAAGGCCTTAGTGAGCACGGTGAGGATTCCCATCCTCATAAATTACGCCGTTCTACTACCATCTAGTGGACAAGAGAGTGTACTACACTCCTTTCAGCTCTCTCTCTCACAGTAAATTATGGCCAATGAAGAAACTAATAACCTAGGAGATATCTCACTCCTGCAAGCTTCTATATTTTATTAGATTTTTTTATTTAAAATGCGTAAAGCCTAAAAACTCTGAGGATTTTTTTAGTAGTAGTAGTAGCCAAGTAGTAGTGGTAGTGATACTACTACTACTACTACTACTACTACTGTTGCTATTAATATGTAACTGTTGTAATATACTATCAATGGTAATAATATGAGAACTTCAATATTTCGTCAAAAGTCATCCTTTAGTGAACTCGACTCAGAAACCCGCGCGAATCATCGTTTAAAAACGATTCAGTGATTCTTTTACGTCATTTGTAACTATATCATCGCGTTCCCTTAAAATATATATTTATTTTGCTGTTGACCATTTAAGTTCACCTTTAATCCTTCCTTCAATCAGCAGTCATATCCTCGGTTCACTTTAAATGCTCTGTCGTAACTTCTCTTCTCATTATGAATCGGACATGTCAGATTTCGGAACTTGGGGTGTTGATTCGGTTGATTCCGGTTGATTCAATAACCGCTCAGACCGTTTGTTTGGACAGATTCAGTAAAAAGATTCGACTCAAAAACAAAACATTATATGATTCGTTCACGAATATTGCTCGTGAGTGAAGGCCTGAGGCGATGTTAGCTATAACGCTTGTCCGTTATAGGTTATGAACGTTTTATTTTTTTCCATGTTCATTTTTCAGACCTTTCGTACTTTACTATCCACTTGTTTGGTTCAGGAAAACTTTAATGCTTTTATTTTGAACGTCGTCGCACACATTCAAGGTCTGAAGTAGGATTAATTACAACATCAATACGTTTGATTAGCTTCTGTGCGAACTGAAGAGACAAACATAAGCATGTTTAAAGATAAAACGGCATGGTTCTCCAGCAGTGTTGGAAAGGGGATAACTAGCTTCTGGGGTGAGATGAGTATTTGGTTATATGCTTCTAAAATAACTCAATTAAAGAAATGAACGAATCTATTAATTCATATTTTCTAATAAGTAATCTGATTTTATATCAGGTTTTAACTTGAAATATGAGTAAGTTACATTGAATACTTGTCAATCTTCTTTTAGTTGCTGAAGGGGGAGCTCTTTCTTCCTGGGAATCAGCAGATTACCTCTTCAGTAATGATGCCTCTTCTGAAGACACTAAAAGGTCTATTTTGTTTACTGTCCAAATCTTGTCTTTGGGTAATTTGGTCATGCTTCTAAAAAAGCTTTAAAAGTAACAGAATATACATGGATTGTGTATTTTGAATTTAATGCAAAGAAAAGTGGTTTTGTGACAAAGGCCAGCCTATAGAATGTCATTTAACCCAAATCTACTGTACCCTAAACCCCTGAAATACAAGTTTTACCTGATTTCTTTTTAGGATATATCACAGTGAGGACTATATAAAGAACAGGGCAACAGTTTTCCACTGCAATTTCCTGTCTGCATGTAAACCTCGCCAGAGTGTAAAATCTGTGCCTATTGGCCACTACGTGCTGCCTCCAGACTCCATCCAGAATGGTGAGCTGTTCATTCATTTTAATGACGGGATCCAATGTAAAGAATGAAATGAGCTGTTGCTACATTTAATATTTCATAATTACCGTTTCAATTTCTCTCTTTAGAAATGAGAGTGCTAATTGGAAGGTTCATTTGGGAAACAGACGAACAGGTAGGAGGACATACTGTAGTTAAACCCGTCTCTGGCTATACTTAGTTGTCATTTGTAAGCTTCTCAGTTGTTATTTATTAAAGGTGATGTGTGAAGAACAAGAAACAACCAAAATGTCTGAAGACAGTCAATCCGATGGGACTGAAGATCCACCAGTGAGTGAGAAGAACAGGTATGCTTTAACTTAACATTTAGGTATATCTGAATTTAATATAGATTTTGGGCAGAATGCATAAATTCATTGTAGTGATTTTTATTTATAGTAGTTTTTTTTCATATTGTTCCTCTTCAGTTACAAAAGACACAACTGATGTCTAAGTATTACTTTCACTACCACAGACCTTTATATTTATAACAACCTGGTGTAACCTCATGTTCATGTTATCTATTAGCCAGGAAGATTACCTGTCTGTTGCATCACCGGACAAAGTGTGTTCATGCTGTGAGATGCGGCAGTATCCTGTAAACAACATGATCTCAGGTAATTACTTAACACATAAAACTGAGCCCCTACTAATGTTCTCACATTTAAAAACTGTTTATTGTTCTGCCTCTTTTTCAGGGTATCCTCATATCGACCAAATGAAGAGGTATTTAGGGGAACTTTATGATTTTCATCCCTCCCTCCATGGCCATAATGTTTCGAGATCTAATAATGTGACACCTCCTTATTGTCACAAAGAAATGTGATATAACATGCCTCTATAAATCCACTTTTTTGTTCTTTATGTGTTTCACTGACAAAAGTAATTAATGCAACTGGATGTTCATTGTCAGTTTCTGTTCAACTCATATTAAACTGCTTCTTCAGTAAATCACACTTTTCCCAGCAATATGAAATCCAGTCCCTGTACGTGAACAGAGGTGATTTGACATGTCAGTAAAAGTAATATTACAAAATAAAAGTGTATATGCTTGAAACAAAGTGTGTCTCTGATTACTTTCTGTTGATGGTTAATTACCTTCCAGTGAGGTGGCCTATCCATTAAAGGATTTTCTCTGAGGTCCAGTTTTATAAGTTTGCTAAAACCAGCGATTAAGTAATCCTCCAGTGATCTGATGCTGTTAAATTTAACAGACAGGATCTGCAGATTTGCCATGTCTGGAAACAGATGTAAAAAAAATTGCACATGAGCAAAAAAAAAAAAGGAAAACACGGATTTACACCTAATAACCATTACCAATAATAACGAGAGAGAAAGAGTAACTATTATTCCTCTAAGGCCTGGTTTCACAGACAGGGTTTCGATTAAGCCAGGATTAGTTCTTAGATCAATTAGGGCATTTAAGTAGCTTTTATAAAAATGCCCTTGGGGGGAAAAAAACATTACTATGTGCATCTCAAGACAAAAGAATTGCATTGACATATTTCAGAATGGATCAGTGCAAGTTGCTTTGAGTTAAGACAGCTCAAACATATATTTTAGTCTGGGACTTGGTTTAAGCCTTTTCTGTGAAACCAGGGGTCGGGGGAATAGATGCCATAAATAGTAATTTCATTAAGTGGGAAGTTTCTAACCTGTTAGTTCAGTAGGGATGTGTGTAAAACGGTTCTTGTCCAGGTTTATGAAGACCAGAGACTGTAAGTGATTCACCTCTTTTGGGAGGTCTTGAAGTTTATTATCTGCTAAGTTTAACCACTGCAAACTGTTGAGGGCTCCAAGTTTTGATGGCAGGTGTGTAATATTATTATCATGGAGCCCAAGTTTCTGTAACTTGCTGAGTTTACCAATGGATAATGGTATGGAGATGAGACCACATCCAACAGCCCAGAGCTCTCTCAGTCCTCTGAGGTCCCCTACTTCTTCTGGGAGAAGAGATAATGGGTTGTGGTTTACAGCCAGGTAAGTCAGGTGTTTCAGTGAACCAATATTACTAGGAAGAATGGTCAGCTGGTTACTATCCAGTGTCAGTTCTTCAAGCTGCTCCAGGTGCAGAATCTAACAGGGGATGATTACTGATTGCATTATTATTGTTATTACTATAATATGATAAGTGCAACGAATTCATTCACTTTGCGCGTAACGTTAGCTACTTTGTAAAACACCGCACATAAATTGCATACCTCGTCTGGTGGTAAAATAAGCTGATTGTTGTTCAGAAACAGTTTTTTCAAGGTAACGAGTCTCGAAACCCCACGTGGCAAAACAACTAGACCCCGATGACTCAGGTTCAGACTCTCCAGTTGATTGTTGATACATTCCAGTACCATATCATCTCCGTTCATTTTGTTTCATTGAAAAAAAAACTCATACAGGAGGTAGGCGCATCACTATAGTAACAGACAACTTCCGGCTGGGGGGTGAATGGAAGTAAATGGTAAGATTAAAAAAATAGTAGAAGAATATTCGGGGAAGATTTGTCCATTTTTGTATTAATTTGTATTTACTGACATTTTAATAACAATGTTAAAATGCAGAAACTATTTTTTTCTCTCAATGTTTTTGTTCAGACTGAACTCTAATTGCACAGTGCGCAGTTTTGATGTTATTGAATGAGCTGCTGAGAAAACAGGAAGAAGTGGGATGGCCCCAGAGGCATACGTAGAAATCACATTCGACCGCTCCAGACACGTCGGTGCGCCCGCCATCTTGGAACAGTCAGCGTGTCTTCACTCACAGTAAAGAATCAACGATGCTACAACATTACGCAGATTCTGGTTGTAAAAACTCCAATATTTATATTTCCGAGGAAATAGGATATCCTTTTACAGGTATATATGTTTTTATATGTACTAACTCAATATTACAGGGGTTTAAACTATGGTAACTTAAATAGTGCTGGGTTAGCTGGCACCTTCCTCTTGTGTTAGTTTAGCAAAATCATCTGCTAAATTCTGTTGCATATATAGTTATTCATACATTCGTGTACTGTGTTTGCAACTTACTATTTGACCGGCTTTGCCCGTTGCAATATGGCGGACGACCCTTTCAAACTGCCGCTAATAAGGATTCTACGCATAAAATCTATGTGCGTCGTTGCGCGTGTGAGCGAAAGGGTGCATGATCCGTACAGGATCCAAATAATAAGTAAATGAACTCTGAGAACACGCGTTGTCGGAAGTTTTTCTGTACGTTTATACGAGAATAAAATGGATAAAGACAACCTCTCCTTAGTCCTGCACTCCAAGGGAGATCTCAGACTGGTATGAAATTTCATGCGTTTTAGTGTAGATCTTAAACTCTGATTGCATTAGGAATTAATAAAAGTAGACTTCAATGTATTTTTAAACAGGAACAGCGTCCGATCCCAGAGCCAGGACCAAATGGTATAGATTTGTGATTAAGCAGTATTTCTAAATGCTTTGCAATGGTGATACACATTTTAGCATTCATATTCATATCCCGGGCTTCTTTATTGAAGACGTGTTACTTCAGATGCACTCTGTGGGCATTTGTGGATCAGATGTGCACTATTGGCAGAACGGTCGCATCGGGGACTATGTGTTGAAACAGCCCATGATTCTGGGACATGAAGCCTCTGGTCGTGTGGTGAAAGTGGGATCTGCTGTGACTCACCTCAAATCAGGTCTGAGTTTGCCTTAGTTTGTGATATAATGGCCTGGTTTCACATACAGTGCATAGATTGAGTCAGTATTAAGTTTTAGTTCAATTATAGAATTTAAGTAGCTTTTATAAATGTGCATTAGAAAAAAAAAACATTACTGGTGTGCATCTTGAGACAAAACAATGGCACTGACACATTCTAAGTTATGTCATTCTAAGTTTCTTTCAGGAAAACAGCTCAAACATTCAAATCTGGGACTAGTTTACGCCTTATCTGTGAAACCGGGGATATAACAATTAAACTTGGATTAAGTTTGTCTTTCATTTTTGTGCCCAGGAGACAGAGTTGCAGTCGAGCCCGGAGTTCCTCGTGAAGTAGATGAGTTCTTTAAATCTGGACACTACAACCTCTCTCCCAGTATATTCTTCTGTGCAACTCCTCCAGATGATGGAAACCTGTGCAGATACTACAAACACAACGCTAGCTTCTGCTACAAGTCAGATCACTATTTCTGGACGAATTAGAAATCCACGGTGCTTTAATTCTATGCGTAATGATCATATATATGGCTGTGTGCATGCAGACTTCCCGATAATGTGACTTATGAGGAGGGAGCCCTGATTGAGCCCCTGTCAGTGGGTATTCATGCCTGCAGGAGGGCAGGAGTCACTCTCGGAAGCTCAGTGTTTGTCTGTGGTGCAGGTCAGTCATCTGTAATGATTGCACATATTTATGCAACTGTTACATATTAACTAGTCAATGAGTGTAATGACTTATTACACTCATTGAACAGTAATGACCTCTGTCTTCTGGGGCTCTGCCACTTTTCTAGTGTGTCAGCACTGTATATAATTGTTGTTTATTAATCTAATATCACAGAAACATTTTATAAAATGTGTGACTGGTTATAGCAAACAAAGACCGTGTGTGTGTTTTCATCAATATAGGACCAATTGGACTAGTTTCTTTGTTGGCGGCCAAAGCCATGGGTGCTTCACAAGTAATAATAAGTGGTAATGAATTTACTCACTTTGTACACAAAGTAATAATTTATGTATGAATTGTGCATAAAATACATTTTTAATCTGTCTTTGTAGACTTGTCCACTGATCGGCTTGCAAAAGCTAAAGAGATCGGAGCAGACTTCCTGCTTCTTGTGAAAAAAGAGGATAAACCTCAGGACATGGCCAAAAAAGTGGAGGGAATAATGGGTTGCATGCCTCAAATCAGCATTGAATGTACTGGAGTGGAGAACAGCATTCAAACAGCCATCTATGCAAGTTTGATTACAAAAAATAAAGTCAAACTGCTTTCCCATTATTGCAAAACATTTTGCTCTTTGTATCTGTTTGAGTGTTCAGACCTAATAAAATGGTTATTTGTCTAGGCTACTCGTTCAGGAGGAGTGGTGGTGTTGGTTGGGCTTGGTAAAGAGATGACCACCATACCTCTTCTCAATGCAGCAGTCAGAGAAGTTGACATCAGAGGTGTATTCCGTTACTGTAATACGTAAGTTGGATCACTAAGGTTAGAGATTTACTTAAGACTGTATAGTCACATCTGACATTTTTTGTGTAGATATTATTATTTGTCACATTTTTACCTATGATATGTTATTGTTTTACAGCTGGCCGGTAGCCATTTCCATGTTGGCGTCTAAGAAGGTGAACGTCAAACCCCTGGTCACCCACCGTTTCCCACTGGAGCAGGCTGTTCAGGCCTTTGAGACCACCCGTCAGGGTCTTGGGGTTAAAGTCATGTTAAAATGTGACCAGAATGACCAGAACCCATGAGATCAACTACTAGACCCACATCTGATTATTGCCTTGTTAAGGTCACTTCAACAAATTTGTTTAATCCAGCAAGTTTTGAGAGTAACCTCACTATGGTCTCGGGTTCTGCAGTCACAGGAATTTCACTGCAGATTCAGTTTTGTATCATTTAAATTTCATTGTAACTTATGAATCTAGGATTTTACATTAATGAAATGAATATAAATAAAAAAATTATAGAATCATGAAAAGTGTTCATGTCATTTTATGTGACACTGTCAGTGCAGTTTTTAATGGCATATCATAATAGCAGGTCATATATATATATATTTGATCTATATGTAATTTTAGCATAATAAGTAAAAGTTGTGCAAGTAGTTGTGCAAGTAGTCCACAACTGCTACACATTAACCAATCTGTAATGAACTCTGACTTATTGACCACTTTTCTAGTGCGTCAGCACTGTAAAAGAATTGTTGCTTATTAATTTAAAGGGTTAGTTCACCCAAAATGAAAATTCTGTCAGTATTTACTCACCCTGTTGTTCCAAACCTCTATGTGTTTATTTGTTCTGCTCTACACAAAGGAAGATATTTGGAAGAATGTTTTAATCAAACAGATCTCATTCCCCATTGACTACCATAGTAGGAAAAA
>JAOTRC010000022.1:27626270-27651693 GCA_027497675.1 Cyprinella lutrensis
CACCTACATCTTGGATGCCCTTGAGGTAAGCTAAAACATATCAAAAATTAATTTCAAAGTGAACTATCCCTTTAAGGATCTGAAGAAAAACGTTAACCCTGAGTTAAAGTAATAGTTCACTAAAAAAAATACAACTTTTTAAAGGATGTTGTTTGTTCATTGACTTGTATTGAATATGATTCGGGTTACCGCTGTAGTGCCAGGTTGCTCCAGCTTTCCCTAACTGCAAGATAGCATCTGCTAAAAGAAGAATACTGTAAAGTAATCATATAAACGACAAGAATATGAGCGATGTCTCAGTCCCTCAGGGCTCTGGTGAGCTCAAAAGCTGTCTACTGATGTTCCCCTTGATAAGCAAAGATGTCTGGTTATCTCAGGATCATAAAAGTGATGAAAGCTCGGGGAAGCCCTCTTACGTAATGCTGCCATATTCACGTGGACCGAGAGATTGATTTGAAGAGGCCTGATCGCACAGATTAGAGGTGCGTTATACTGTAGTAAGAACTTCTGCTGCCGATCTAATGGTGTCTTGAGAGGCAGAAAAACAAAAAGGGAGTAAATTGTTTTAAGAAATATCTTTGCAGGCCACTCTGCATAATTTATAATGTCAATTAATATTACAATTTTAAATAATTGTTTTCTATTTCAACACATTTTAAAATGAGGGACGGATGACACCGATACATGTTTATTTTTAATGTTATGGCCGATGTATTAAAGCCAATAAATAATGGAGAGACTTCAAATGTTAAACACACCACGAAATCTAAAGAAAACAGCTCTTAAATACTGTAAACAGTACATTTTCCACCTTAAGCAACATTTAGAAGATAAACACGAGCAAATGGAGCCATTTACACTTAGAACTCATTCATTACCGTTCGATTATTTTGCTGGCTCAGATAATACAGATTCATTCATTTCACAGGAAGAATAAAAACAGCTTGTGTGCATGATGATCAATAAAGCTTCTAATAACCATCACAGACTGCAAATACATCATTTCTGACTAATATACACACAGAAATCTGCAAACATGTGGTCCTCACACAGCTGTTCCCGAACCTGATTTTAGTCAATGCGTCAGTCCTGTACACACACCACCCCCTGCTGGCTGACGAAAGAAATGCACAACACATCACAAACACGTTCTTGAATGTACAGCGTCTCACACAGTTGATAAACTACAAGCTGTTCTAGTAAGCGTTTTAATAGATTGATTTGCTTAATTTGTCAAAACAATGTCAATATTTAATCGTTTTTTTGTGTGTTTTTTGTTTTTAATTCATCACACTGAGAAATTCGACCTGCTCTCCTTCAGACGTCACGCTAACATCCATTAATGTCTTGAACTAATGGATGAGAGAAAGCTGATCTTTGTCTGAGAGTCTGACATCATGTCTTCACAGATCTTGATCTCCACCTAGTGTTCAAACCTGGAAATAACAATCACCCAATGCTACAGTGCTGCCAAATCAAGGCTCATGATTTCAGAAGGTCATTACTTAGGGTTATAATGGAAAAATGAATGGCTGGGAAAGCATTAAGCACTGACCACACGATTGTATCTGGCTATGTCCAGTTTGTGTAAGTGAAACTTAGAAAACATCAAAATGTGCATATGGTGCTAAATTGCACAAAGTAGATACTGCAATGTTGAAATGTCAATTAGACACGGAAAGAACAGCATTTAGGTTTCATCTAAGCTAATTAAATGTCATATGATGCCATCTTTCCATTGCAAAGGTGAAAATAGATGCAACAAAGAAAAAAACAATTACAATTCAGCATGCACCTATTATTACAATAGCATAATTGCTATTCTTGTAATGCAACTAATGCAAAATTGGTCATCTAAGCATGAAATCGTCTTGAATAAATAAAATAAAAAAAAAAATTTAAATAAATTTAAAAAATATATATATTTTTTGAATTAAATTAAAAAATAAATAAATAAATAAATAAATAAATAAATAAATAAATTTAATAAAAAATTAAATGAAGACTTGAGATTAAATTGCTTGTGCAAGCACTGCAAACATACTACGAATGTCTGGGAAGGAAATTGGGGTTTGAAATGTACTGTAAGAGCTGATAGTTGGTGGCTGTTAGCAGGTGTAAGGAAATCGCTTTTGTGGGTCAAACGTAATTCCACTGAGTGCTGCCCTGGCGGATGCATGTCAAGGAGAGGAGAGCGTGTTCTACGTATCACCTTAAACATTTAGGTTATACACCTTCGACTCTAACACAACAACATGTAGGGCACAACAAAGATACAATTACTGAGCTAAAGACAAAAAAGAGAGAATACCCCCCACCACCACCATCTCCCCCATTATTCAAATATGTGTATTACGTTGATTAAAGAAATATCTTATCGACAAAAAAAAAAACAACAACACAGTGCTGTACTGTACAGTGCTGTACACATTAGACTATATATTTACATATTTACAACACAACGGTTGCGATTTGATGATCACACAAAGTAGGGCAATATTATTATTATCGAAATATATCACAATAGTTATTTTTGCTTTAAATAAGGTTTAAATGATATGAAAATATTTTATACTATTTAAATGTCATAATTTTTGTCACCACTTCCAATACCACAAAAAGAGCCCGACCGATAAAGGATTTTGAAGGCGATACCGATACAAAAGTTTTTGGGTTTTAAAATTCGATATTCCAATATATCGGACGATATTTCATTTATTTATTTATTTATTTATTTTAAACTGGACAAGATAGTCACAAATTTTGTCATGTTAATTTCAGTTAAGAGAACTGATGGGGATGTTCTTTTAATTGTTATTCAAGCGATGTATGTCTCGTGCCCAACTCAACGAGTGTTGCCAACAGGAACGGTGTAGAGTGCCCTCTGGTGGACAAACTATACAACTCCAACACTCGTGACATGGTACAAGCCTGTTTCGTCCGTTTTTATTTTATTTTCGAAATATTCATTTATCGGCCATTATAACTGCAGATACCGATAGTTTGTAAAATGTCTAATATCAGCCGATAATATCGGTCTACCGATATATCGGTCTGGCTCTAGTTTCTGTTACATTAACTTTCCACATGAACCAGCAATGAACTAAAGCCTGTGATGCTTATAATAAAAGCTGGGGCCAGTAGCATAAACATAGCCATTATGTTAAGACAGTGTCTTAAGAACCAACTAGCAGGTAGTTAGGGATAATCAAGCTTACGGTTCGGTTTCAAAATAGACCAATGTACGTTTTTATGTAACCAACTTTAAAAAGTAATGAACAAAAGAAGTAAGACTAACTTGTAAGACTAGTCTTGGCCATTTATGCAACTCGCCCCGTTTGCAAAATAGATCATTATTTACATGTGAACTCTCATATATGCACTCACCTGGGTGAGATGAAATAGCCTTGATTTATGGTACACACCCTCCATTCAGAGGCACCGGTACGCTTAATTTCTCTGTCCCAGTCTGAGGAGCAGTCGAACAGGGGGGTCTGTAACCCCCCGCCAGGGTCAACACCATTCACTGTCTCATCTAAACAAACCAGACATGTACATGCTCATAAAGCAGTCCAGGGATGCATACTCATGAGGGGTGAAAAGGTGAGAGTTGCAGGTGGTTATGGGACATGTTTACTGAGGTGTGTTTTATTTAAGGATATGCTCATTTCTTATAATAAGAAATGTTTCTTGGAATGATTTCTGAATGATTCTGATCAATAAACAGTGTCAAATTAATTCTGCCTTGGTGAACATGAGACTTTTCAAACACATTACAAAACCTTATCGTCCGTAACAGTAGTGTATATACAGTAAAAAACATATAAAAATAGTCGTCTTCAGATCGACATATTGTTACATTAATTTAAACTTAGAAGCAGAAAGATTGATTACTGGTGCTGTTACATTCTCCTACATACTACGTTCTGTCATTTCTTAAAACTGTGTTACAATGCAGCCCAATAATAACAGCCATAATAATCTTAATATAGGCCCTGCCATTCACATGAGCACTTTGCATTCCCTGGACAGCTATGGACAGCTCAACTCAGTTTGGAAATTATTTGCGGTCACAGTTGCACATGTGTTTTCATACCTGTTGATCCATGGTATCGCTTTCCAACGTATTCAAAGCCAAAGAGAAGCTGAGGGTCAGCAGGGTGGGAGTAATGAGCAATGGCCAGACAAACCTGTGGGAGCACACAAAATGACCTTCATTGTTATTTTCACTGTAACAGAATAAAAACATGATACTGAAATATAATGCCTTCTTTAATCTCACACTACAAATATTTTGTCACTTACTAACAAACTGTTTGTAGTCCAGTTTACCCTTACAAATACCAAATGCTCCATTACAAATGAGAAATGTACTTCTCTAATCTTTGGAAGGGATTTGAATGGGCTTTTGGGAGAGAAAATTAGCATGTGTTCAAAAAGCCATCGTAACTGACATCCCTGCCACAGGGCACTGCAAAAATACCACCTGATTGATTTAAATTCTTGGCACAAACCAAAGTTAGGTCCCGAACTGGTTGATATCCCCACACCAAAGACTATATAGTGCAGTTTGGGATTTTTTTCTCCCTTTAATGTGTTTTCCTGCAACACCTGTTGGTCAGATCAATTGAGATGAGCTTTTCTTGGCACAGATGTTGGATTCAGGCATGGAAATATTCAACAACACTGAACGCAGAGCACAAGAAAAGCTGGAATTTTACCTTTACAACACAGTTAACAAACATATTTCTCTTGTTGTATTTTACAGATTAGTATTTAATAAGTGAACTCTCTGTATGTCCCACATAATTCATAGTTCTCCCAAAAATGATCTGTCATTATTTAGTCACCCTCATGTCATTCAAAACCCATAAGACTTTGGATCTAAGACTAAAAGCATCTTCGTTTGAGATTCAAAGATGAACTTATGGCTTTGGAACAACATTAAGGTGAGTAACATAGCAGAATTTTTATTTTTGGGTCAAAGTGTTGAAACTCAGAAAACTCAAATAAGGGGTCTTTCACTTAATGTGTTTTTGCATTCCACTTAATGCTTTCCATTGCTTTTCTAGGTAAAAGTGGTAGAGGGATGTGTTTGAGCGCTTGTGTCTTTTACAACTGACAAAACAGAGGTGGTTGAAAAATATGAGAAGGGAGGAAAAATAACAAGTCATACACTTGTTATTTCATAAACAAGGAATACTCTTGCAAAATGTTTGAGTTCCCCAGAGAAACTTTGCTTTCACTTGCAAAAGTGAAGTTTGTGTTGGGGGAACGCAAACCATTCATGAGTGAAAGCAAAAGCACTGCCTGTAACAGATGTCCAACCCAAGTGCAGTTTATTTACAAACTGTGATGACATGACATGAGCCCACCTTGGCAAAGATCTGCCCTTGTCTTGTGATTTAGCCTTGAGTACATGCCATGCCATGAACTCAAAACATAAATATGGACATGACGCTTACCACAGTAGTTACATGGAAATATACTTGACAAGGAACAAGACAAACATGAGGGCTTAAATATACAAGGCTATGTGACAAATGTGACAAATGTGAACATAATCAAGACAATCAACCAATCAGAACATGACATATAAGGCAAGGGAGCACAAAAACAAAAACAGGGGATCACATGGCAGTCATGAAACAAGATCATGAAACTAAACCAAAACGTGACACTGACAGTGCCAAATCATTTTTCATCCCATCTCATTTTGTTTTCCTCAACATGTCCCTTGAGTGGCTCCGTACGACGGCCACTGTGTTCTATAAAAAGAAAGCAGCCCTGAAGTTAAAAGAAGTACAACCTTTGAAATACACATCTCTAGACCTTGTGCTTTTTTTTCATTACACTTAATTTCAATGCAAAATCGCATTCTAAGTGAATGAATCTTGTGCTTCTCAAAGAAAGGATTGAATGCTTGTACTGGTAAAATGACATCAACGTTTTCAGTTGCTTGTTTGTCATAAGTGTTTTCCTAAGGTGATAGGTATAGGAAACTCTGAAGATGAAAAACCTGCTCTAGGGACAGAAGTGCTGGGAATTAATAGTTACAATTATGGAAACACAACAGAAAAAAGTGATGTTAACAGCAGCTCTGTAATTTCCAATGGGATATTATGAAATTACCAGTTCTTCCTTGAAGGTAGGCACTCTGCTGAAGGGCTCATTAAAACTCAAAAGCACACATAAAAAAGTCCCTCCTCCATTATCCAAATACAATATTTATCATTTAGTTCCATTTTTGTCCAATCTGAGCTGAGATATCTAACCGACCCCCAGAGCTCTCTGCATTTGACTCACTTGGCTCCTCCATAATACTAGTAGCAGAATATGAATAAGCAGTGCGCGTTGCAATGGCTGTCAAGGAAACGCACTCTACTTGCCCTTCACGTAAGCTCCACAGTTTAGCGTTCAGTGGCACTGAGCAACAAAAGCATCAGAGAAGCTCTGGAACGGAACTTCAGGATAAATGTGTGTGTTTGCTAAGCGCTCAGAAAGTGAGAAGCGCGCTCAATGGGCTTTTTGTTCCTCTTGTTTTTGTGGTGCTTTTCTTGCCCCTTTCTCCCCCTTCCTTCACACATTCTCAGGAGCTGGCAGACAGTTTAGAGCTGAACTCTGGCATCTCTTTTTTCCTTATCCCCCTTACTTCACTCCTCCTGTACCTCCAGTTATTCCCCTTAGATTTTGGGCCCTGTATTTGGTGGATAACTGCAGGTGAAAAGCTTGGCTTCCCTCACAGTCTTTTTCCCATTACTAAAAGGAAAACTCCCTTTTCAGCTTTCAAAAATATAAACAGCTCTTGGTGCAGCCTTTGAGATTCTAGTGACTAATAAATGATGACTAACAATCATTCCAAAGATGCTGTGGAAACCATTCATTTCGCTCTGAGTCATGCTACAGGAATGGCCAATCAGGGCTCATTATGCTGTAGGAATGACAAACAGGAGGCCGTTCTCCTATACTGACAGCCTTTGAGTCAGGAGCACAATGTGGAATGTTCGTTTTACACAAAGTTCCACATTGCCTGGCAACAGCAGCTGTTGTGGAGCAACAGGATGGGTTTGTAGGCCGGTGTGAGTCACAGAACTCGGACTTCATCGCATGATCTGATCTTGTATAAAGAGCTCTTTTTATCTGCTTTATGGCACAAATATATATAACGGGAGGGAGAGACATTCCTCAACAGAACATGCTTTATTTTAGGAGGCAGAGACCCTCTGATGGTTTTGGTGGGAACCTTCAAACACTTTACTGCAGTGCATTTTTTGTCCTTTTAAGTCTATCAGTAGAGAAAAGTGCAAAAAAAAAAAGACACTTGACTGTTCGCAAGACCCGCCCCCTTTAGTTACTGTTGCTATGTCCGACAAGCCACGCCTCTCTATCGCCACACACTATGTAAATATACATCGCGGAGCAAAGAGGACAATGACAACATGCCGACAGACAGGACAGAGCAGGTTACATTAGATATGAAACAAAGTAATAACTTTGGTTATTTTTTAAAGAAATTTAAACAATAAGTGTCAGACCACTATAGCCTCTTAAAGCTGCTTGAGAACCAATCATCTCTTCCTTCTAGTTAATTTATAACATCCAAGAAACATGAAAGAACATAAGAAGGAATGTTGTTTTAACCGCAGAAAGACATCAGTAAACTCCATTTTTCAAGTTCAAATACACCAACATTAATCTACTAACTCTCCTGACAGCTTTGTCAGACAAAAATGGTGGATTCGGCAGAATATGATTGGTCAGATGGCCTGTCAATCAAACTCCCTGCAAAGGATCAATTAGCTTTGAACCTTGGCGCTCTTGGGGTTCCCCAATCAAGCTATTTTTAGCCAATATCTGTCAATCATGATTGACGGAGATCAATCGGAGCATCACTAAATTTCGCCTTTATGCACAGCTGCACTACTTCCTGAACTTAAGCCAGCTCCTTGTTTCCTGTCTGCCATTATTGGCCAAATTGATTAATTCAGGGGTGTCTGATTATTGTTACCATGACTACTGAGGTCAAGCACACCTGAATTAATCAATTTGGCCAATAATGACAGACAGAAAACAAGGAGCTGGCTTAAGTTCAGGAAGTCGTGCAGCTGTGTATAAAGCCCATTGTATCTAAAAAATAAATGAATAAAAACATTCTTAAAATATTTTCCACTGACAAAAAATATGTAAATGATGACAGAATTGTTATTTTTGGATGAACTATGCCTTTAATAATGGAATTAACACAAGATTCTTGCAACTGACTGTCTTACTGTTATAATATATTTTGAAGCAATGTAAAAATATGAGGTAAATGGGATCTCAAATGGACATAATCAGGAAACCATGATTTAATTTATCTTTTTTTAGTTGTATTTTATTGTATTTTAAATTATCCCTTTGAAATTGACCCAGCACTGTGGTACAACTCAGTTTTTTTAAGGTGCTTTATAAATACATTTAGATTTGATTTGATAAGGGGTTTCCATGTGCATTTCAGACTCTACCAAATGCCACTGGTGTGCAGTGGGATCAGTATCCACCAGACAAAGAAGGTGGATGAAAGCAGTGCTGTCTAGGTAAGGAGAAAAACTATAATCCACTCATCCTACAACCTCTCAGTAGGGAAGGGGAGACGAAGAGAGGAGAGACTTCCTGAAACACCACAGGCCTACAGTTCTAGGAAAAGATTCTTGCTTAAGTGGGACACAGACAAAAAAGATCAAGGCTAAATGTGTCCATAACCCGCATACACAAAAAGGCAGAACACTGACTGAAATTAATACAAATCATAAATCCACTTCATTCCAGGATGGGACCCAACAACATGCAGGAATTTCTCATACGTGTTTACAAATTTTACTTCAGGGAAAAACATCCAGACTTCAGCAGGGGCTGCAGACAACCCTATTAGCTCTTAATCCTCTCTAAGACTAATCCAAAAGTGGCAGGAACGCGGAGGAGTGTGAGCATGTGTGGGAGTGTGTTTGGGTGCAAGAGGCTGTGAGGCTAGTTATTTTATTGTGTGTGGGTGTGTAGTACCTTTTTAGCACTCTCGGGTCCAGCTTCATCAAAGCGGAATCGGATGATGCGGAAGTCTTTGCAGTAAAGGACAAGCTCTGTAGGGTTAAATTTCAGCTTCTGATTGGATCCTAAAATCTTCTGCTTCCCCTTTACATCATTCACTATTAAAAAACACACACACAAAACAATCTTATTTGGATTTTGTAACCATTACTGATAGTGATGAAAAGAAAGAGGACAGGTAATGATGGGGGGGATGATTAGAAAACAAGATTGTGGCTTGTAATTTGCACAAACTCTGCAACACTTCAACAACATGTGTCAGAGAATGTGTAGTAAGTTTTCTAATCACACTATTGGATAGTACATGTGCCAGTGAGCAGAGGGAGTATAATCTGTATTATGTGTAATCTGTATTACATAATATTCAGGCAAACAGTCTGAAGGCACACAAAAAAAAAAATCATGACCCGGTACAAATAAAGTAACAACAAAAAAATCCAACGAAAAATAATAAAGGCAGATTTCCTTCCCTAAAGTAACTACCAAAGAATACAGAAGTGATAATTAAGACCACTTTATCATAAGGGGAGTTCCTCTACCCAAGTATCATGTATATCCAACCATGGATAGAAAGAAGAAAGGCTCATATTAAGTTAATGTTAGTAAAACCGGTGTATTAAAAAGCAATATCACACAATCATGTTGTTTATACATGTATTGTACAATTTTAAAACTCTCAAAATCAGATTAAAATCACTTTAGACACGCTGAAGTGCCTTGAAATGCACAGAATTATTAGATGTTGACGTAATTTTCACTGAAACAGGAAGACAGGCCGAGATATATCGAGCAGCTCTTTCCCTTTTTTTTTAAACAGCCACTAACGTTTCGTTTATATCACAGCTCATCCAGAGCCACTGAGCTCGGCAAAGCCACATTTGACAGCCACAGTCTATAATAGATTTAATATGAAACTAATATTAAAGCAAAACAGCGACCATAATCGTACGAGGATGTATAGTTTGAAAAGTATGTTGTTATCTCTTCAACCTCCCAGCGCTGTATCTTATGGTGTGTCTTTCTAACCGTTTCTCCACCTTATCTCCTCCATGTCGCTTTAAAATACAGCATTTTCTGTAGAATTGAAATGGATCCAAGTCCAATATT
Organism: Cyprinella lutrensis; assembly: GCA_027497675.1. Lineage (NCBI taxonomy): Eukaryota > Metazoa > Chordata > Actinopteri > Cypriniformes > Leuciscidae > Cyprinella > Cyprinella lutrensis. Next base: position 27,636,462 of record JAOTRC010000022.1, read on the forward strand.
TTTTGTGCGTAATATAATTCTATACAAAGACCATGGCACAAAATGTATAATTCTGTTCGTTAATTGATGTTTGTTCATAATAAATCATCTGATGTTGATTAATACATGATCATTTCATTAATTAGTAGTTAGTAGTAACTAGTAATTTCATGTTAATAAACGTAAATATACAGAAGCTTATAGTAAAATGTCACCAAACTACTGAAGGCTCATTGTGTTGTAGATAAAGGTGCAGTATAAGTAATACCTTTGTAAGAAACTCGTATTATAAATTTTTTTAAAAAAATGAGCAGATAAGGTCTGTTGGATGTGGTTCAAAATTAGCTTTCAGTCCCGTAATTAATACAGTATAGATGGCCTTCAAGGGCACTATCCCAGACTGCAGGGGTCACTTTGACTTACTGACAGATCGAAGCCTCAAAGAGTGTTTTTTTCCCAGCCTGAATCTCTTATAAAGGTCTTTTTGTTGAATCCACACAGACAGACAGTGAAAAAAAGGAGGGGGGTGGCTTAGGCTTCATGCTCTATCTGTTTAGCACAGCAATTCAACACTTGGGGGGCTAAGTCAGCAATGGGGGGAGTGCAAAGGATCTAACACAAACAAGTTTAATCGCGGCCAGGCTCAGCCTGCAGTCTGGCTGGATGAGCTCATCTACAGCTATGCTAAAAACAGCCACACAAACAGGTTCTGCAGCTACACTACACTACCATGAATGTATGCATTGCTCACGGAAACGAGCGGGGTTACAGTCATTTATCTAGGACACATGATCGTTTTTGTTATGTTCAAACAAATCCTGGGAGAACACACAAATGCAGATTAGTACTGAGGTAGAAAGAGAGGTTACACTTTTTTCTTATGTCCTTGCTTTTTTCCATTTTAGATATTCTTAAAAGTAACTTTGCAATGACATGTCAACTCACTGTCATTATAGTATCAGTAGACTGTAGAAGACTGTTATATTACGGTTAAGGTAAGATGATATACTTGCAAAGTCCCTTATTAAACTGGAAGTTGTGAAAAATCTGATACACTGGTGTTTTGCCAGATGAGAAGTCCATCTATGTATCATCTTTTTACTCCTTTAATTCATTTTATAACTGTATCATATATCTCTTTTAATTTCTTTTATAACTGCTTTCATTTTCCTTGCTTTTAATTTTGGGATTATTTTAATTCCTTTCTGTAAAGGACTTTGAATTGCCAAAGTGTCTGAAATGTGCTATATAAATAAACTTGACATGCCTTATAGTCAGGAGAACGCGTGTAGGGGGGCATCAAAATAAAGTGTCAGCATCATGCTGAAAGTCTACTAATACTGTAATGAGTAATACTGTAATTATTTATAGTTAGTAGAATGTCTAAAGTGGGCCGTCGAAATAAAGTGTTACCGAAAAGAGATTAACAACCCAAGTTTAAAAAGAAGGAAACCAGTGACTGTATAAAAACACATTTGCAGGCACTGAAAACAAGGAGAAAGGAGAGAACAGCAGAAAATCAAATACTTGAACCACGTCAAGCAATACGATATTAAGCACAACAATGATCGCTCATTTTTTGGAGACCATGGCCGGAAGTATTATTTTCCAATCATTTTAATTCTCTTTAAATTTAAACAATTTAAGCTTCAAACCAAAACTTGAATCGCAACTTTACAAACTATAATTTGAAGCAAAAAATAAATAAAAATTGCGCATGACTTTTTGCAAACATTGAACCAAATATTGCAAAAGTATTCAGTATTAGCATCAAATACAATATCATAAAATTGTTTAAAACACATCTTGCTAAGTTCACTGCAAGTGCAGGAAACTGATTTGATTATGTTGTATGCGTGTGGGAGGATCCAATGATAGTTTGGGGTTATGAAATTCTGTCATATAACACTATAGTCTAGCAGTATTTCTCTCCTCTATAGTGTGCACCCTATAACTGCAAAGCTGATCCTAGAATCTGAGAGTAGAAAAAAGAAGCAGAAAAAGCCTGAAGAGTGGCAGGTGGTCTGCAGGTGTTGTTAAGCATGGTGAAGTATGTTCATGTGCTGTTGAATTACCTGTTACTACCTGCTCCACACAAGCCAGTGAGATATCATGCTCGCCCAGGAGGCGGTGGGTGCACTGGAATCTCTGTGAACAGTAAAAAAAACACGAGGATTATTTTTGATTCACTTGCTTATAATCTTTTTGTTGACATTATAAGCCATGGCTGGCTTCCATAGGAACAGACGTAATGGGTGACCTTTATTAGCTTTAAAGGTTGTATTAGCGACTTCGGGCCCAAAATAGATCAAAACATAAATGATCACATTCATCTAATCTTTCCTAACAATCCAATAGCTGCCCGCCCCATAAACCGGGTATCAAAAACTTGTCTCTGAAGGAACCCTAGGTTCTGAGATCTGCAAAAATAACTGGTTTCACCAACCACTCAAAACCAAAATAAATAATAAATAGTGTTCCAACCAATCACTGACTAACAACGAACAAGAGAAATTGAACATGGCTGAGTCAGTCCCCAAGAGGAGGAGGATTATGGCGAGGGAATACCATTGTGTTTATTCCAAGACACAAATAGTTATCAGGAAGACATTTGAAAGGTGGAGAGAACTTGCGCGTACATGATCGTTTTATTCATGATACACGAAACAGGTGGGAGGGCCGAGCTAACTTGGTTTGTTTGGGATCTCGCTTCAAAGACAAACAGAAGTGACGTCATCCACAAATGCTGATTCAACCTTTAAATAATGTAACAATTTACCTTCTTTTCATAGTAAAGGCTGATAATCGGTTGTCTTAGAGAGATTATTAACAAGTTTAACTTGTTCGAAAGCTGCGTAACAGGCAGGAGTGACTATAGAGGTTAATATGTGCAGAAGATTTCACCGCTCTGGAAAAGAACTTTGGATTCTTTTCCATGAAAAGGTCTGAAAGACAGGGTGTGCATTTCCCTCCTTATTTGCCACATTTATCCACTTTAGCAGGGAGTAATAACCGTGATACCAATATATTCAACTGTATTACATTGTATAAATGCATAAAACTGTAAACAATTTCACCTATATGTTTGTGTATCTAGTGCGGACCCGTTTTCTCAATTCTTAAAGCTGAAGTGTGTATTTTTTGTTTAAATATTATTCCAGTTTAATGAGTCAACGACAGTGTATGTACTGTAAGTCATTAGTAGGTTCATTCAAAGCCACTGGAAGGCAAGCCTGCAACCTTTAGCCAAAAGAGTATACCGGTCCGGCTTTGGCAGTACGCAGGGAAGGAGACAAGAAGCCGTTTTTTAAATGGATATCAATGAAGGAGAGGCTTCACTATGCTGAATAAACAGCTTTTGTGAGAAAATAGCTAATCATTTAATGAATTGACAGCCTGTTCACTAATCGTCAACGTTTTACACTAAACAATATTTTCGTTGGGAACTGTATAAATTTTACCTTGATAAAAATTTGGGAATGTTACGAAAGGTACTGTGAAACTCATCCACGGCATTACTACCAGCAAATGTGTAGTAGTATTTAATAATAGGTGTTGTGTAATATTGAGTGATATTGTAAATTGTCTAAGGAAAATAAACAATATCAATGTTTTTCTTTCTTTGTCTTTCAAGTTTTACTAATTATAATAAGACTTGAATTACTATGACTGGCACACTGACTGATACACTAAATGCTGATAATGCATTTTAATAAACAGAGAGAAAATTAATATTCTTAATTTATGAATTATTCTTTATTTAAAAATATTGGCTATGGCTCTATGGCTTCTAGGTTTCAACAAATAAATTAGACTTAAATTGTAATGATTTATGACAGATGTGTATGCCTAATAATGATAATGAATGGAGGTAAACAAAATACAAATATTTTAATAAATAAATGTATTCTTTTTAAGCTTGTTTCAAATCTTTTTTTTTAAATGTTGTGATACCATTCAATAAGACCTACAATATTATAAACTAAAATCATGTTTTTAATAATAATCCATATTATAATCACTGCTTATTGTCGCTGTGAGGCTTCTTTGTATAAATATGTCTTTAGACAATAATCTTCCAAATCAAGACAGATAAACACTGACTTTAAGATAAATCTGAGCTTACCTTTAGTGGCAAGGAATTATGGGGAATGAAGGACACCTTGAAGTTGGTACACACAAGTTTCCCCCAGAGGCCATCCTGACAGCTTTCTGTGCCGATGCATTTCTTTACAAAGTTCGCCTCATTCACAACTATTTCACCTGTAAAGAAGGAACAAGGAAGTAAGTACAACCAGCTCAGCAAAGGATAACTAGCTCACATTTTAACATATTTAACATATTTGTTAAAAGGAGATGTTGGTGCTTCAACATGCTTTTATTTAACATGTACCATTGTGTCCATATTGTTATCTCACAACCCAAATTTTCAAGAGCAAAACATACATCAATGAAACTGCAATCAAACACTTCTGGCTGCTAAATAAACAAGCTGTAACACTACAGTTCCTCCACAACACACAAGCAGAGTCTTATTAGACTTTGCACTCTCCACACAGGCAGAGTTCAGAAGCAACTTCTGGATCACTGACCACTGGCCACTAATGTAACACAAACTTGAGCCCCTTCATAATGGCCTTCCAGGGAAAACCCTCTCCTGAGAAGCTACTGTGACTCTCCTTTCATGTTGCTTGAAAAATGATGCCCTATTAAAAGAAATGACCGGTTGTGCTGACTAAACAGTCACATAAACTTTTACCATGTACCGCGAGTGCACATGCATGCTGAGAGTCCTTAACATTCTCTCTCTCTTTCTTTTTTTTTACACAAAGAGGAAATAAGCAGAGTTCAAAGGCAGGTGTACCAGGAACCAACATATGATAGGCTTTAAGGATGCAGAAACACCAGGTTTTGGAACAGAGACTTTTGTTTGCACTAATAATACTCATTGGTCCCAGTGTTTATGCTGAGCTTTTGAGTATCTAGAGTGGATCTAACATAATTCTAAAGAGACATTCACACCAAGGACAATAACTATAAAGTTTTATAAACGTTCTAATTCCAAACAGGGAAGTCCACAAACAGTTGCTATAATGCCAACAAAGAGGAACGATATAATCAGAATTTTCTAGCAGATGAACAATCAAAATATTGACAGCTGAACAGAATCCACCCAACTTTAAAGAGCTTGAGGATTTAAAATGGCAGACAATATAACTGCAACGTATGCTGTTCAGAGTAAACAGAAGGGGATGTTGACAGAACTTTGGTTTAGACGCAAATGTAGTTATATCTCTTTATAGTTTGGTGTGAATGGGGGGAAACTAGGCACAAGTACCCAACTACTCTGACATCATAGCAAATAGGAAATATTTTGGAAGACAATTTATTTATTGTATATATTTCATATTTATACAATCACTATTTATTGTATATAATAATTATACATTGGATATTTGTGTTATGGCAGATAACCAATAAATGACCAATACTAAAAAAAATACAATTAAGTTTAAATAAATTTTAAAAAGTGTTATAGTATGTTATTGTATTAAACTAAAATCAGTTGTTTTAAATGCTACAAACAAATGTAGGCATCACATCATAATGTACAGTGCTGAAAACGGAAATTCATTTTATTGGCAGGGGGGACTGAACTTAGTAGAACTTAGTTTGACTGAGTAGTCAAAATGACTGAAACACATGTACACTAATTTAGAACGTGGTTTAAAGTTGTGCGCTGCAGCCAACATCTTTACTTCCGTCTTTGGTTGAACTCAAAATAAGTCACACACTAATTAAGTGAAATAAAGAAACCCACATTGCTTCATTCTATGGCAATTCCTCCTCTTTTTCACATCTAGACACATTAAGAGAACAAATGAACAGAGATGTGTGTTGAATAATCGAGTTGCTGAGAGAAAGAGTGAGGGAGAAGAAAACAAACTCCAGCTCTTGTGTGAGCGCAGTGAGCAGGTTTTGTCTCACAGCTGGGACTGTTTCAGGGGTTACTGTAGGTCAGGATGCAGGCTAGCTAAGATGGAGGTTGGGCCCTGTGAAACTCATGCAAAATATTGGTGAACACTTCACTATACGTCAAGCCATTAAAACAGTAGACCAGCCAGCTGATTTTCTGAGAAAAGTTATTAGTTTATGACTGCACCCACCTTCTTTACAGAAAGTTCTGTAGTTTTCTGAAAATTCTGAATGTCTTAATTCACAAAATTCTAAACATCCATTATACAACTGCATATTTAACAATTAGATATTTTGGTTAATCTGATAATGCTTTAAAGTTAGCAGTGTAATCAGTTTAAAACATTTTGTTATTTTAATATACTGTTTTAATATTGTTTTTTTTTCTCTCGACATTGAGAGCAGATAAAATAAATAAGTCTTCAGATTCCATGTCGGCCTTTATAGCCTGTAAGGTTGCGAATTGGCCCGCTTGTAGAGGTGTGCTCGGGCTCGGAGACGGATCGATTGCACTCAGGCGCGGAACCGCAAACTGTGGCAGAGAATTGAACAGATATTATTTGTGTGTGCACTGATGTCATCGTTACAGTAACCAAAAGACGATTCAATGCTAAATAAAGTCATAGTTTTTGTTATTTTTGGACCAAAATGTATTTTCGATGCTTCAAAACATTCTAACTAACCCACTGACGTCACATGGACTACTTTTATGATGTCTTTATTTCCTTTCTGGACAAGGACAGTGTACCGTACATACCTTTTCAATGGAGGGACAGAAACCTCTCAACTATCTTAAACTGTGTTTTGATGATGAATGGAGGTCTTACGGGCTTGGAACGACATGAGGGTGAGTCATTAATGACATAATTAGCATTTTTGGGTGAAGTAACCGTTTAAGTGAAAATTGCTGTGATGCGCAAGTGATAAATCTATTAGGCAATCTATTAGGGAGAGCATGTTTCTTTCTTCAAAACAAATTGTTGCATAATGAAGTAAGCATGCTCAAGGCGTGGAATGCTAAAGTGCAATGTGAGTACAGGCTAAATGGGAAGGAAATACACATGGCAGTTTGGCAGATACACTATATGAATGCAGAAAGACAACACCACACTGAAATTGTACACACAATATTTCTTTCTAAATCATTTAAAAAAAACTGATACATTTTAAATTGAATTTTGTAATTGTTAACTCAATCACATTAAATCTAATTAATTAATAAAAAGACGTGATGGTTTTGTACAGTATATCCTGTTAGTGATGGTTTTGAGATTTCAGAGATGCCACTAATAATAATACACACTTGACATCAAATCTACTTGATTAATTGACCCAAGTCAAGTTAAAAGACAGTCTGCATCTTAAAATAACACAGCATCAAATATTTATAGACCATGTGACCAGGCTTCCTGTGTTTACATCCTGTTAGAAAAGGGGGGTTTAAGCTGGTGGCATGTTTGATCAGAACACCTTGGGTTGCGTTTTTCAAAGCTTTGAATTTGGACAACAATTATAGCAGAGCAAAAGTATTAAATTGTTTTTATGGCTGAAGCAGGGACAGAAGATGCTAAATATTGCAAGTGGAGCTAACTGTGTACTTAAGGTCGGATCGATTTCGGCACAGGAATTCTCTCTTGTTGCATTGTGCTGCAAAAGTTACACGTCAATGGATCAGAGCAACATGATAACAAGAAGAGGCCTAACAGAGAGTGACAGAGAGATGTGTGTGCGTGGGTTTGTAAAAAGACACCATTCATGAGACAAGGGCCATGTTTTGTTGAGATGACTAGGCACCATTAGGCTTCCATGTGTGAGTAGGGAGTGGTAGACTGATTTAAATGGAAAAGTCAGTAGGAGGTCAATCTGAATGGATACATTCTACTAAAATGTCACCAAATGCAGGACTAAAACAATCCACAGAGTTTGACGAAGACAGACTTTTGTTGTTTTTTTCTTTACAACACAGAAAACCATTAGGGTTTTTGAAGTATAATGCACCAAGTATAAATTTTATGCCTAACTTGCCTTTGATTACCATCTAATGCTTACTTCAAGTTATAGTTTAAAAAGCATTCATTTAATAACACTGGTAAAGGTAATCTTTAGAAAATCCCCAAATTAATATCTATTTTTTATACTATACATTAAAACTTTAGGATGCTGAAACTCACCTCTATTTAAAATGACTGATTTTAGTTTTTGTTTTATTTTGAAATCAATAATGTGAAAATAAATTAGAGTGAGTGAAATATAAATGAAAAATACTTCTATGACGAAATAACTTTATGACACAATGATATTGTGGTCTCAAAAGCTTGAACCAGAAAGGTTCAAGATATCTGTTTACTTCAAAAAGCCTTGCTCACAACAATTCATGTGCATTACAAACATTATATCAGTGTTCAATTATCATAGAATATCATATAGAAGTCTCTTATACTCACCAAGGCTGCCTGCATTTATTTGATCAAAAACACAATAAAGTAATATTGTTTAGAAATTTTTAATATTTAATATAAGTTTTAATATGTTTAATATTTAAAAATGTAATTTATTCCTGTGATGACAAAGTTGCATTTGTTCCTTATCATCAACGTTTAAAACTGTTGCGCTGCTTAATATGTTTGTAGAAACCAAGATAGATTTTTTTTCAGGATTCTTTAATAAATAGAAAGTTCAAAAGCATTTATTTGAAATAGAAATCTTTTGTAACTTTTGATCAATTTAATGCATCCTAGCAGAATAAAATGTACAAAAATTTTACAAATAAATAAAATCATCTTCAATAAACTCTAACTTTTGAATGGTTGTGTACTTGGTCAACTTATCCTGGTTAAATTTCCCTATCCCTATACACCCATCCCTTTATTTTCTGGTGTGCACAGTACACTAGCAAGAATATTCAAGCTTCTGAATATATTTGACCACACCGTGTGCCACCCTGCTATCACCACAGTCCACAAAACACAGTGACAAGGGATGTTTTGTTTTAATTTCAGATGAGGAACTACAAAATGCATAGCACGTCTATTTTGAAAACAGGGAAGGTCCATGATGTGAGGCTTAATTATAAGGAGTGAACGCTTAAAAGCAGAGTACTTGCCCAGATGCCACAACACTACAGGCCTCTCTGTTTATTTCCCAACACTTCTAGGAACAGAGAAACTGTCTGGATGCATTACGATCCGCCATCACGAGTTGTTGAAGGTTTAGTTCACCCAAAAATTAATTCTGTCATTCATTATTCACCCTCATGTCGTTTCAAACCCGTAAGACTTTCGTTCATCTTTGAAACACAAACGAAGATCTTTTTGATGAAATCTGAGAGGTTTCTGTACTCTCCATAGACAGCTATGCAAATACAGCCTTGATGTTTCAGAAAGTTCATAAAGAGATCAAAAAACCTCCTGCGGAAGCTCAAACGTGAATGAACCTCATTAGTTCTTGCACGTCAAGCGAACATGCACGAGCTTCTGTAAGATCTTCATTTGTGTTCTGAGAATGAACGAATGTCTTATGGGTTTGGAATGACATGAGGGGAAATAATCAATGACAGAATTTTTATTTTGGGGTGAACAAACCCAATAATGGCTTGGAAATATTGGATCTGCCATTGGTTAGAAAGGTAACACCGAACAAAAAGCAAACCTTTACATTTATTAGACTGGGAGGTTAAAACTACCTGTCAGAACATGAAGCCTTTATTCAGAAGAACCCGGACATTAGGATTAAAGTTAGAAGGGGTACACACCCTATGCAAGCGTGCTTGGCAATGGTAATTATAATACCTACGGGAACAGGTTTGATAACAGATCCCATTTCTAAAACCAGGATGGGATGGAACAGTTTCCTAAAGATAATGATCATGATACTGATCAATTGATTTAGCAAGCACTAAACTAGTCTTGAATGTGTTAAAGTAGGCAGAGTACACAAGAGTAAGGCTACCACATAAACTTCTCATTTTTGCCATGAACAAATTCTTCATTCTGTACAAGAGTCGACTAAAAAGGGTAATTCACACAAAATGAATTCCAGCGTAATCATTTACACACTTTCATGTTGTTCAAAACCTATATGACTTTTCCGTGTAATTACAAAGAATTTTAAAGTGTAAAAAAAACACACACACACACACACACTAGAAGAGAATCATAACAAGAGTGGTCTATATGATTCAGCTCATTTGCATTTAAAGGGACAGACACAAAAACTGAGCGTTTTTGCTCACCCTTAAAAAGTTACAATTTTAACATGCTATATAAAAAGTATTTTGAGCTAAAACTTCACATAGACACTACTAGACATCAGAGACTTATTTTACATCTTGTGAAAGGGCATTATACCACCTCTTTAAAGGAAAAATTATCAGTAAACAACGAGGTAAGTTTGATCTGTTTCTCACTCAAAGCTACCATAGTGATTTAGAAGGCATGGCATTTAGAGAATAAGTTCTAATGGCAACTTATGACATTTATGGTGATTTTGTGACTTATGAAGGAGCTCCAGTCTTTAGATCAGAGACCAGTACATTACTTTAAGATTTCGCTTTTAATGTTCCACAAAATGAACGTCAGCTTAGCCGCACGTACCAGCTCTATTTACAGTTGACAAATCAGGAAGTGTGGCATTAATAATGCCTTCTAGAAGGAAGTAGACCCTCTGTGAACACTTCAGCTGGCATCAAAACCCAAACACAACAAACCAAGGCAGATCACAGGCTCTTTATGAGAGGCCACGCATTAAAAATTCAGAGGCTGCACAAGTGCAGGAAACGGGTTGGATAAGATACTGTTCCGTATACAGGAAGGACCTCTGTGAATATCATGTTCAACTGATCTCTAAAGATGACTAAGACATCATTTCTACTTCATTTCTCACACTGTCATTCACACTTTTTTCCTGCCAGAAGCACAGAACATGTTCACCACACAACAGCAGAAGCTGATTGGTGATGCAATGGTAAAAATAGAAAAAAAGGGGCAAAGACAAATGATTGCTATGGCAACGAAGAGGCAGGCATCTGTTAGTTCATAATGTACCAAAAATGCAGTTGTTTGAACAGCCAAAAATGCAAAAGATCAGAACCACCAAATTGTTTGTTTAAATGTAATGCATTAAGGATGTCTATTAGTTTATGGTGAAAGCATTTTAGAGAGGAATTTGTCTGTATTATTTATTATTTTGCTTTTATATATTTTTTATGCTGTGTATCTACAGTATATATATATAATGTCCAATTTGAAGTTCCAGTAGTGTCAGTTACTTTTCAAACATTTTTTTGGCAGCAAACAACACTTAATATGGGTTTGGTGCCCCATGTGTAAAATGAAATACTCTGCTGAATATTTAATGCTGTGTGGGCCTAATTTTCAGCCAGAGGTCCTGGACATCTTGTTCAGATTCATGGCATCATGGATTCGATCAAATACCAACCGATAAAAAAAAAAAAACTCGAAATCTTACAATGGGCCATGTTTGGATCTTCCAACAGGACAGTAATCCAAAAACAAACAAAATGAAGACAAAAATGGATCACTGAGCACAAAACCAAGCATCTGCAATGACTGTCCCAGTCCCCAGACCTGAACCCTATAGAAAATGAGTGGTTCGATTTTTATTATTTTTTACATAAAATCTTAAAAAGATAAACAATGCAGATTTATATTTCATAGTCATTTTTAAAGCTTTACCTATTGATTCTAAAGGGTATTATATCACCTATTTCTGCATATATTTATATTTATTTGAACTAAATGCTTAAATATAAATTCAAATTGCTCATGCGTAATGATTATATTAAAAAGACATATTTAAAAATATCCATCATATAAAATAATCATAATAAATAAGAATCACTTTCATTTTGTCTTTATTATTATTTTACTATTCAAAATAAACTGGGAGAGTGACTTTGTGTCAGAAATGTGTCACTTAGCACACAGCTCACTTGTGTGGGATGACACAAACCCAGGGATGGCACAAACATACCTGGCTATCCATCTAAATTGGGTTCATGGTATAGGCCTCAGTTTTGATTTGGAATGTCTTATCCAGAATAAATCCTGCTCCAGAGCAGTTTAGCCGTGTAGTGCAAGATAACATGATGAAGAACACAGGCCACCTTCTTTAACTCGAAAAACCAGAGTTTGCTCAAACTTAACTGGGTAGCCACTGAAACCAGCTTTGTATAATAGACCACAGGGGTTTGAACCTACATTCAATTGCCAAACCAAACCTTCAAATACAAAGCCACACCTCTCCAACTCTGTGATGGTTCTGAGTGGTGATGGTTCTATATACTGTATAAATAGTAATATAGTAATAGTAATAAATCACTCACCTGGTAGAAGTTTTGCTTCTAGTTTCTTGATGGGCAGTTGAGGACTTTTCTTTGAATCCGTCTGTGAAACATTAAGAACACTTAAAATCACATGATTGAGAGAAAGTCCTGACCAGATCTTTTCTCTTGTCATTTTTCTTCTCCCCAAAGATGGAATCTCAACACATTCAATAAGTCATTTCATCTGAACATTAACATTTGTCATGTTTAGTCAGTCAAATTGGTTAATATTGATCTAATTATGTCTCTGAAAAATAGTGAATTGTGACATTGCACTGTAGCAAAGGTTTCGTGTCGATTTGTAAATAGGGAATTTGTGGACACATTAAAGTTTTTAGAATTGTTGAGTACTTTTTGGTAACACTTTATTGGGTGACGTAGTTACACGTTAATACATTTATTTACCATAGTAATAACAGTAAATTATGCATAATAATGCATAAACCCTAACCCTAACTCTAGTAAGTACACGTACATAAGATGGGTATAATGTAACTACGTCACCTTCAAATAAAGTGAAACCAAATTTTCTTAATCTGAAAAGATAAAAGCAAGATGTCTCCCAAGTTAGGGTTAGGCTTGGGGTTTGATTAAGGGTTAATTGCATGCAATTATGCAAAATGTATAATTATTACTACAGTATCTACATGTAACAAGTCACTGTAAAAATAGTGTTGCCATAATTTTATATTTCATTGTAAAGTATGGGGTTATTATTGATTAATTCCATTAGTTAGATGAACATTTCAAACACGTTACTTTTTTGTTTTCCTTACTAACACTGGCTGATGCATCGTCTCACGCATGCTAAATTTATATGATACAATTTAAAAGTAAATCCACATTGTTATTCATTACCCATTATCCTACATGTCTGAAAACATGGTAGTGCCGTGGTCCTTTTGGATACTAACTGAATAACAAAGTAACCACTGCGAACAGCTGAGACACCTGGGTTACAATTATCAAACCAAGAGAAGACTTAACTACACAGAATGAGGTTACCAGTCATAGGTGTCAAACATATGGAAACAGTTTTCATAATAGTTAAATAAATAAGACTAATGACTCTGTCTTTAGCAGCTAGTCGTTAGCATGCTAGTGTCTCACTCACTCACTCACTCACCTGAAGTGGAGGAAGATACGACTTAAAAGTAGCCTTCGTTTGTTTACCGGAGAACATAATTTAAACCGGACGATTTCACATAAATGTGACGTGTAAATCCATATAAGAGCGTTTTAAAACTCTTAAAATGTAAGCCAAACTGTTTTTGGGTTACTTCATTCCTTTAAATCCAGGGTTTCTTCAGCAGCTGATGCGTTTACATGCATAATTTCCATAAATGCAAAAGCAGTTTTTAGTCTCTGTTGTGCATGTAGTAATATCTCAGCTGGATCTGGTCTGTCCCGCTGAAGTCTCTTCGTCAGCGGCTGTCAAACTCAAACTTTTGCTGCTTTAGTTTCCCACTTACATTCACGTCATGCTCAGTCTTCTTGATTCAACAGTTTGAGTGTGAGTCCTGTGGTAGTGTGCAGACGGGCTCAGTCATATAATTCACCGTCCGTTTTCAGTTCAGCCATGTTTATTAAAGGCGAAATGGGGAGGTGCAGCGTGCTTGAGCTCTGGACCACAAAAAACAGGAGGAGTGAGCTATGGCGAGCACCCTGGACCATTGAAGCGTTTTGTTTTAAAATATTCAAATTGTCCATAACATTAGAAAAAAAATATATTACACGAACACATTTATTTGAGTGAATATGTAAACTTTGAGGTGGAATTTAGACTACTAGAAATGTATTCGAATGCAGAGAGCACATTTACAATTATTTTAAAATCCCACTATTTGAATGATTCGCAATTGCATTGCAATGTCGAAAACAACATGCATGTATATAGATAGTTTTCATATTGTGCAAATTTTGGCTTGAGTTTTTACAGTCTATGGTATTGATGTACTCTTAGCGCCATCTGCTGGAATTATCTGAATCCTACACGAACAGTCTCAATAAGGCGACAGACTTCCAGCTCCCCCTTCTGAACGTCATGTTGAGCTTGAGTCCAGCTCCAGCTCTGTGGGTCTTATGGGTGGAGGAATAGAGTTATGGGTTGGGTTAAACTAGAGCAGGGGTGTTCAAACTCCTGGAGGGCTACTGTCCTGAGTTTAGCTCTAATTTGCCTCAAGTTAACACACCTGCCTGGAAGTTTCTACTGTAGTATGCCGAAGGCCTTGATTAGCTGGTTCAGGTGTGTTTAATTGGGGTTGGAGCTAAACTTTGCAGGACAGTGGCCCTCCAGTTGAATTGGTCACCATTACGCCCAAATTACATCTAGAGGGGAGATGGACTTCACGCTCCATCCGTTTCCCTACATTCACATGATGAAAATAGATTACTGCTTTACTCAGAATACCCTTACTCAAATGCAAATATACAATGTTATTATCCAATTGTAATTGGCTTGTAGTGGTCGGTAAGTTTTTAAAAAATGTTTAAAAGTTTCATGCTCACCAAAGCTGCATATGATGATAACTTAGAATGGTAATATTGTAAAATATTAGGCCATTACATTTTTTTTTGTTTTCTATTTTTTATATATTTTTTAATTTTTTTACAATTTTCGGCAGCCATCAGGCTACTCCAGGCTTCAGTGTCACATGATCTTATAGAAATCCTTTTATCATTCTAAAATCCTGATACATTAGCGTTTATTTGAAATATACATCTTTTTGAATCATCATAAACTAAAAAAAAAAATTAGGGTGAAGTATTTTGTTAAACTGTCTTGGATTATTAGCCTAGGTTTGACTCCTGCATTCAATGAACATGATCTATCACAGGTTTCTCTCAACGTATTGTCAAAGATTCTCTCTCTCTCTCTCTCTCTCTCTCTCTCTCTCTCTCTCTCTCTCTCTCTCTCTCTATCTATATATCTAT
>JAOTRC010000022.1:27654417-27665648 GCA_027497675.1 Cyprinella lutrensis
GCATCTATATCTATATCTATCTATATCTATTATCTATATATATATATATATATATATACACATCGGAGTATTCTTTATGACTCTAAAGTTTGCTCATTTTACTCATTACTCATGAGTCTACTCTACTCATGACAGCTCAAAGGATATGGAATGATTTCTGAAAACTGAACCAGCGGTTAATGTATGTTACACAACAGTAATTTACCTATTTTTTATGATGTATACCAGCTGTGAAAGAGCAATTTAGATTCATTATGTAGCCTAATATAACACTATCAGTTACCATACATGCCTGATCTGCTGGATTTAGAAAACTAATTCATATGTGTGTAGTATTTTTAGGAAATGTTTGCCCATATTGCCCACAATCAGGCTCAACACAAGGCCACAAGAGCAACATTCAGTTGTTCTTCTTGTTTCCTCTCCAGTGTCTATCTGGGTCCCGTTTGCTTGGTCTCCATATTTCAGAAGTTGCTTTACAGGTTAAGCTGTAGTAGCATGGTAGCTTGCTTCACTTTCTTTTTTCCTCCTCTGGACTATCTCCTCTTGTCTTCTTTCTTTCTCTGCCAGATCCTGAATAGTAGGTCAGTATGGCAGCATATGTTTTGCATTAAGAGCTGCAGAGGGGCGGTACATGCTGAGTAACATCCCCCTATTCAAAGCATGTCACACCGCCACAGGATTGCTGAGGAATCCAGACTCTCTCTGAAAGAGTCAGCAGCCCTCACCTAAACAAGAGAACCATCTAGCAGGATGGCTGGCATCTGTGGTCCCCATGCAGTCCTTTCATTTAGTGAGGTTATTTTTGTACGGTACATGAACATGTTCAAATGAATATCCCTCAATATCAGCTGGCCTCTTTGATGCTGTTTTATTGTTGGTTCTGAACTACACTTTACTGAGATTGTTAAAAACTTCCAATTCAGAACTTCACTCCCAGTAGGTTAGATATAAAAGATAATATCCACTGATGTGTTCAAGTTAAGATTTATGTGGTTTGTTTACTGAACAAGTTGAAAAGGATGAAGGAAAACATCAGTTAGACTGAACTAAACCCTTAATTGAAAAATCTCTATTGACCTTTTCTTTGTGATGTGCACCATATGTTGATTAACATGTTTGCCCTTCTTTTTTATGGCAACTCTTTGAATGGTGGTTTCAATTGACTTCAGCCAAGTAAAATGTGAAGATCATGAAAGTAATTTTGTTGAACTCGAGTGCCTCTTCACAAACAAGCCTTCCACACACAGTACAGGAACGCCTCTGTTGAATTCGTGATCATGTTTCGGGAGGGATGTTCACTTTGATCAGTGCGCTTGGAATCATCCTAACCTTCCCTCATAGTGTCCACATACACGAATGGTCACAAAAGTGTAGGGTCAGTGGGTCTCGTTCACTAATAATTCATTTTTATACGAACTTCTCACCAAAACTTTCGGCCTAATTCACAATACGTGTGTATCCGTATTAAACCTTGTTCTAATGTTTATGCATTGGAGTATTCTAAATGAGTGATTGCGTTCCTGAGGTAAGCAATTTATATAAAAAACACCAAAACCAAGGGCATTCCGCACTCCCTATTTCTTTTGTCACACTCAGCAAAAAATGACACTCTCTAAAGACGCGTTCTTCTCTTAGAGCACGCTCAGCAAGATCTTCAAGCAATGCCAAGAGTGCATCCTCAAAACAAGTATAAACGCAATAATATACAGACTTTACAAACCTATGATTAGCCAGCAGTGTATCTGCTTCTTTATGCAGATACCTCTCAATCTGGATATGGGGTGCTATAACCACCACGGTCTTAACAGTATTTTTCTTTCGATTACTCATGTGAAATCAAACTTCATCCGCATTAAAAGGTGTTTAGACTAATCCAGAGCAGGCCCAGTTTCCTTAAGGAGTTGCTTTTGTGAGATGTGCTGTCAGCTGTAAAATGAGATCATTGTCACTGCTCTAGCCAGCTCACGTTCGGCTCCTCTCACCTTGCCTCTCCTGTTTCTCTCCCCTGAATTAGTCTCTTATGTGGGTTCACTGGTACCATCTTCTGAAAGCAGGTCAAGGGGACTGCTAAAAACATGATATCAAGTATTGTTCAGTTTTGAGAGAGGAGAAACAGTATGCTTGTGTGCCTCATAAACAACCATAATGCGTGCAGAAAAGTCTTTAGTTAATAATATACAGTATGTGCAAATTCATGGCTGATGTTTGCTTACTGATAGAACAGCTCATAATCTTACAGCTCTGTTTTAATCAGGTATAAAAATCTTTGGTAGCAGTAAATTAATGTTTTTTATACGTTCAAAATCTTTTATGGATTTTGCTATTTTAAAACAAAGTGGTAATCTAAAATAGAGAGTGAATTCTTACAAATACCTAGGTATTTGGTTTTATGATAATTTGTCCTTTGGGGTCTATGTTGAGAGCCTTTTAAAAAAAACAGACCCAAGTTGCGTTTTTATTTTAGATTAAAGAAGTGCTTTCCTTATTCAGCAAGGTAAGGGTTGGTGCAGAGCACATTCTTATCAGTTTTGGACTATGGTGACCTAATTTATATGGACTCTACTTCATCTTTATTAGAAAAACTAGATCACCACTCAGCCTTATGTTCCATTACAGGTGCAGCAGCTATGGACTCACTGCACTCTGAAACTGTACAATTGTCCTCCCTCTCCTTTGGAAGAAAAATACTTTTAATGATTTTTATCGCACTTATGGATAAATCCCTCTACATTTTAAATTTGCTTACTTAGCCAAAATAGTGTTTACAGGACAAGGTAGTCAAGAATAATTCTACTAATTATTCCATCAAAAAGAACTGAACTTGGTAAAATAGCTTTATCGTCATATGCTACAAATGTCTGGAATGAGCTCCAAAATACCCTAAATCTATAATTTTAAAAGGCTTTTAAAGTCAACTTTGACCGAAAAATGTCATTGCTTTTAACTAGGTGCCCTTTAAATTGCATGTCTGTAGTTGCATTCAAGTAGGTAAAATGTTTTGTTAGTGTATGTATAGAGATTTGTGGTGTAATATGTATTTTTTTGTCCTGTCTTTTATTTCTTTTTTTTAATAAAAAAAAATATTGGCCAGGACTCCCTGTAAGAAGAGTTACTGTAACTCAATGGGACTTTTCCTGGTTAAATACAGGTTAAATAAAATAAATTATAAATTTGTTTAAACTGCAATAAAAGCCAAAAATATTGAAACAGATATTTAGTATCTTAGTTGGATCTTGTAGAATTAGATTTGTACTACATTTTCTTGTTTGTGAAGAAATGGTAGAAAACAGCAACGAGTTATGAGCTGGTATTTCTGTCTGCTGTATAGTTTCTGTTGAGGTGACCGTGGGCTGACTAATCTGTGTTTACTCCCCAAACTCAACTCAGGGCTACAGAATGACTTGTGTTCAAATATTCTCACATGCCTTAGAGATAATTGAGAACATTACAGGCAAGGCCATAACAGTGCTCTGATTAAAAGAGGATTTATATATATAAGAAAACATTTTATGGATATTATTTCATATTCCCAGTCTCTTTTCTTGCATACACTTAAGTAAAGGTTATTTTTTTGGCATCTATGGTGCCATCAAAAACCTTCACTCTTAAAAATAAAGGTTCCAAAAAATGTTGGTTCCCCAAATGGTTTCAGTGAACCATTTTTTCTTGGTGTTTAGAACATTTTAATAATATAAAGAACCCTTTCCCAGTATAAGAAACCATTTGTGCAATGGAAAGGTTCCATGGATGTTAATGATTCTTTATGTATTTTTAATGGTTTTAGTGGAGCCTTTCCATTGCACGGTTGTTTAAAGTGGTAAAATGTTCTACACGCTTAGAAAAAAGGTTCTGTTAAGAACTGTTCACTGGCAGGTTTCTTGGAGAACCAAAAATGTTTCTTCTATGGCATCGTTGGGAAAATAAACCTTTTGGAACCTTTATTTTTAAGAGTGCAAATACAAATGTTATGAGGAAGTACAAACAATGTTTCCTCAAACCGGTCAGTTTTTCGATCAACAGTGTCTCTGTTTATCTGTAAAACTGCCCCTGACTTTTTGAACCCATGTTTCTATTTTTTCTCCAGCACAGCCTCTTTGACATACAGTATTTGTTCACTGTCATGATCAGTCTCAGTATCCTAGTCATGTATTTGCATATGCTTTATTATTGATGGGGAAACTGCTCTGAAATTCAGTTTACTATCTAAATGTCCTGGCTCAAATACACAATCTGACTATCTGAGATTCACAAATATTCTCAAAATATTTCACATTGATAATAGTGCATTCCTGCTGTCAATTGAGTTGTATTTGGCTATGGAACATTATTAACAATAAAGGAATACTAAGTTTAAATACTTGAATATAGTCTGAATACAGATTTTGGCATCAGTTTTGTCAAGTCAGACCATTTGAATGACTATAATTGGACGAGATAAGATTTTTTTTTAAAGCTTTATACTGACGAGTGATGCGATGAAGCAGCAGCCAATGGGAGTGCAGACAGTGACATGCTGCCTAATGCTGATGAATATTAAAGCTGAATAAAAAGCTAGAAACCATCAGATCTTCAATGTGAACTTAAATCTGACCCAATTGCCTTGGTCATCTCAATGTTTTCCACAGTGCATGAGGCCAACCATATTTATCCTGTGTAATTTCCCAGAGGAAGTATGATTTACAAAGCTATTCTTTTATATGTGGGCCAATCAGCCATTGCAAGATAAAGCTGTTGCTAATATAGTTTTAAGTTCAGCTTATTTTCAGTGGTTAGCAGTTTCGATGATTAAAAAAGTCACTTGTTTTGACAATGCAATGAATGGAATTATGAGAGAAAACATTTCTCAATTAAATAAACACTCAGTGTTTCAGCCAGGCAATGAGGGCCAAAACAATTGAAATAATTTCCGACTGTTTTGATGCTTAAAACAATGAAAAAAAATGCTCTGAGTCTTGCTGAGCCTTTGAACTCCTTTGTCATTTTCAAATGAGTTGAGAGATCAGACAGTTGAGCATGTGTGGTGCTTGATCCACATATTTGGAGGAATGTAAATATTTGTGCTTTTGATAAACCTCTGAAAGAGCTACATGAAAGCTAGCGCCATGTATTTGGGTGACCATTCCCCTAACTCAATTTGTCGGACTTTCATTAAATTGATTTAAGTTTTGTACGTTTTTTATTTTTATTTTTTACTTTAAGATTTATTTGAATATGTTGAAGTAGTTCTGAAGAGAGGGTAAGTTTTTAATGTAACCTTTTTTTTTTAATAAGGATGAACCTAGAGCTCATAATACGTTTTTGAGCAAGTACATAACCAGACAGTGTTCAAAACTCTCTGCTTGCCGTTGCTCAATTCAAAGCACTAAGCTTGTAATAATGTTTTTAATTCTGTGGTACTGTTGGATTTCCGTCGAAAATTTGAGCATGACTTTGCGTCATTAACATTACATCACATCTGTACACATAAAGAATGAGTCTCTCGGCTAGTATTAGCTACATTGCAAGTGAGGATTTTGGAGGTGAAAATGTATAGCTTTTTCTTACAGCATTGATATAATTAAACATTAACTTGATGGTGGATCCTGAAAGGTTCAAACGACAATCACCAATGACAACTAGAGATTCACCCATTGTAAAATGCAAAAGACTTTGGACTGAGAGTTTGGGAAAAGACACTACAAACAGGCCCATGTGAAAACAAGGATACATATCTGAAGGGCTTTAATGCTGATGTTGTTAGCATTAACAATTTGAGAATAAAGTATAATTTGAATGGTTTGATGTGATATGATAAACTATTGTTAGATTTAATCAGCGCGATTTACTGCAATGCTTTTGTCAGAAGAACAAAAGTGGATGTTACTTGTTCAGATGACATTTTCTGCTGAAAAATGCTTTCTGGTCATACATCCAAAAAGTAGAATCTGTGACTCTGAATGCCCGTATCGACACCGGCGCAGCGACTGACAGCCACACATTCTCCTTAAAACATTAATTCATCCACACTGTGCCATGCCGAGGCACAACCCATGCACAGTTGATAATTCAGCGAATAACTGCAATTGCAGATTTCTAACAGAGATGGCGACAAAGAGGAAAAATTACGGACTGCAGCTTTAAGTCTAAAGAATAAAAAAAATAATTATAAAAGATGGATAATGTTGATGTTTTGTGGTATTATGCAAAAAATAAATCAACACATTTCCAAATTAATACACAAGTCTTAATTTTAATATAATATAATGTAATAAAACATGCTTTATATTACGCAACATGACGTGTTCCGCATCCCGAAACAGTATTGGACAATTATTTACATGAATGCAAAGGTACTTTCATTTAACCTTAGTAATTAAGTCAATTAAAGCTGTCTGACTATCAGAGTGATGGAGCTGTGTGCTTGGCAGCGGCACTAATGCGAGATCTCAGTTTGCTGTTTCTGATCAAAACCATTACTCAGTTGGAAACTGGGAGTTTTTTTTTCTTGTCACTTGCCAGCTCCCATTTCCCGTTGGCTATTTGTAAGAGCCCCTGATCCGAAACATTCCTCTGCTGGTTCTGTTTACTCTTCTCTGAGTCTGCCATCATGAGTAACTCGTGCACACAGGCCTGACCACAGCAAACCATACCGCTGAGTCTTCCGGCCTATTTAACCCTGCCTATTTAATTACGGTAGATGTGAGAACTGTACTTATATTAGATCAGTTTGAAAGGATGACGTTGACAAACACCACCGCCATAGACCTGTCCGACTGGCCCTTCCATACACGGTCTATACGGTTGTGCATTGAAACGCATTCTCCTCATTTTTCTGTAGGTGTGCTCGAGGGTGTTGCTCAGTCAGGGCTCTTGATTCTTAAAGATCAGCTCAAAATAGACAGCAGCGAAATAGCTTGAGGTTACTTGGGCTTCACTGTTGTGTTTAATCAAGTTCCCACACATGCCTGACTTTGATTAATGAACTCATTACAGGCTTCACATGTGGGCTGGTAATGTGGCCCCTATGTTGTGTTGTATCTCTGTGAATCTGTGGAAAATTTGTTTTGACGGGACAGTTTTATGAAGCAGAAGTTATTTATGCTATACCGAACACTTGTAGTATGGTTGGTACCATGAATGCTGCTCTTAAAGAGATAGTTCAGCTAAAATATGAAAATGGTGTCATAATTGACTTACCTTAATTTTGTCCCAAAACTGTATGACATTTTATGTCTTCTGCAGAACATTAAAAAATATATTTTTAAAAGTAAATGAGGTTCACACAACATTGCACCGTACTAAAAATTTGAGATATTTTTCAAAATATCCTCTTTTTTGTTTCACCATAAGAAAGTCATACAGGTTTGGAATGACATGAAGGGTAAGTGATGGCAGAATTTTACATTTGAGATCTATCCCTTTAAGAGTTTGGCTCTCAAGTAAATATTGATTCTTGTCGCAAGGTCCTTTGTGGAAACACAAAACAGGTATGGAAATTCTTTTATTAATTCTTGGTCAGCCTCCTGTGAGACACTCCTTTATTTTGAACCAAATGACGAGGTGCCATTTGCTTATATACACAAGAAGCTGCATGAAATGGTTATTATCTGCTTGTCTTTGTGTGTGATATCAAACAGTAAAAGCCTTCCTGATATTCATCCTTGGAGAGATTGCACTCTCTAAAAGGTACGAAGCACCCCATATAACCATAAATCTGCCCCATGAACATAGCCATAGGCTTTCATTTATTCATTGGTGTGCATCTGGGAAGATCTCTTGTCATGTATATTTTAAAAGCAGACAATTAGAGAATCCATAAGACTTGTCTGCTTCTAAGCAGAATATAAAGCTTATCTTTAAAGCATGGGCATATATTACAATTTCTCATAGTCAACCGAAATGTTTGGCAACAAGATGACAAAAAAAAGTTTTTTTTAGTCAACTAGTTGATTGTCTCTAGTATTCACAACACAAGAAATATTGAGAAATGAAAAAATACATATGAAGTTACAGGATTTGTTGCATAGTTGGTTGTGGTAGGACAACTGCCCAGTTTGCATGGCTTCAATTTGCTGAAAGTAAACAGAATTAGATGATGATATTTTTTTGGCCAGCAATTAAAAACGGGATATTTATAATATATTCTGGAAAAACAAACCTTGTTAAAGACGCATAATTTATCTAGCTACAGTTTACAATCCAAGACCACCCAAATGTACTGTCACATCCAAGGGAGAAAACTCCCTCCAAATCAATATTAAAAATACACCCTCTAAACTAAACTAATGTCTTCTGATCAGCCATAACATTGTGCATACACAGATATGTATCATAGATATATAGGTATATTTTGGCAAGTGTATTGAACATGAATTGGAAATACAATGATTTGTGTATATTGAACTATCAGACTCAAGAGATGAGATGACTTCCTTGATCCTGAGTTTAAAAACGGCTGTCTGTATGATGATGATGCACCGTCACCTTGTCTCATTAGCTGCGCTATTAGAATTTCAGCACTGTTTTTAGAATCCTAGTCTAAACATAATCCATCTCTATGTGTACTTCAGGGAAAATGATGGCGTTCCAGACTTCCCCATCAGACAGAATGTGCTACATTCTTTTCCACTGCCTTCAAAAGCAGGCAGAAATAATATGGCTGGGCTGAACTTGGAAACTTTGGCACAGAGTCTCCCGGCGGTAGCCAGACGCTTCAGAGCCCCTCCTATCTCGGTTTACACAAACCCTCTGTGTTTGCTGTCTCTGGAGAGACACGATAGTCAGCCCTGCCTTCATTGCCATTTCTTACCCAGAAACCTCTCTTTACTCCTCCTTTACTCCTCTGGGTGTTCTCTCCAGCAATCTCCGTTACCCAGACCAACGCCCCAGAGGTATTTTACGCCACATGAAGTCACTGAGATTAATTACAGCTTGATTATGTAATGCTAGAAAACAAAATCCCTTTTCCAAATCACCAAAAATGCATGATGACTTATTTTGAATGTGTAACGTGTTTAAAGTTTGCACACCTATATGATTAATCTAATCTCTGGGTTTGGTACTTTGTTTGAAACCTCACTTTTCTTTCATCAGTTGAGACTATTTGTGCCTTGGGTGTTTTCAGTCTGGATATGGATGGGCCTGTTTCTCTTCATCAAATTGCAGTGGTGAATTTACTAGCCTGTTGTGTCTGTGTCCAGGGTTTACTACCACTCTGAATGAAGGATAACCGGCTTGAATATAGTCCAGGCTAGGATTATTTTTGTCACGAATTTTCCAGGACCACTTAAGACTGTAAGGGCTGTGTGTGGTGTCTACACTTTTACATTTTGGCCTGGGATACTCATCAGTATTGATTCCCTTCTGACATTGTTGAAAATCACCATTGGAGCCATATTCAAAGGGCTTGTAGTAATACTTGTACATTAAGTTTTTTCTTTCATTATCATGCCAAAATTCTATTATAATGGATCAGGTTGTCAATGGTTGTCTTTTGAGGAATTGATTGGACAGGATTTTACTGTACTGGTAATAACCTAGGGGTCAGAAAGGACAAATGTTGTTAACATCGAGTGTTGATGGAGAATTTAGACAGATGGTATCATATTTTGGGTTGCGTCTTGCAAGACTCACTAACTTTCTTGCGAAACTAAATAATACATTGGCATAAAGGCAAGTACAAATTACAGTCAGTGACTGGCTCAATGAATTATTTTCATATGTAAACATTTTTGTTTATGGCCTTGTTTTTCTTCAGAAGTTCTAATGTCCTGTTTACAGCTTGTATTAAAGGTGCAGTAGGACATCTGGGAAAATGCTAACTTTAGCCTGTTAGCACTAAAAGCATATGTCCCACCTTCCCTGCAAATTCACTCCTCCTGAAATCATGAACGCGCACAGACTAGAAGGCCAGAGACAGCGTTACTGCAATACATCATGTCATTCACTGGTGAACAAACTTTATAGTAGGCTACAATTAGTAACAATACTACAATACCAAACGTAAACACGCATTGATACTATAGGACTGTTCAGAACGAATACAGTGATTGAACGAACATTCTATGGTTTATTTATAAAAATACATTTAGATCACTTAGAGTGATTTCTATCAGGAGACTTTCAACCAGCATAACAAAACAATTTTCTGCAGAGAATCTACAGCACCTTTAAGATGCCTTTTGGTTAATCCGAGCACAAGCGGATGACGTTAAATACAGGTGTAAACGGGGCCTAAAACGTTTTGAGTTTGTCCAATTTCGTCCACTTCCAGAGGTAGACGAAAATGCATTTGACCGGATTGCTTTCATAGTGTAAACGCTCATTTGGTCGAAAGCGTTCAAACAGCCACAAAAGACCATCTACTCACCACCTACTGTCCTAATGCATAAAAATTATAGGAAGTGTGCAAGCCAGACGGGATTTAAACTTTATCGACCGAAGCTCCAAATACGGTTTAAAGACAAATATACCAAGCACAATGTTCTCTTACCATTCTTGATTTCTAACACGAGCTCACATCTAATAAAAAAGCCCATACATTTACATATTGTACCCATAGGCCCTCCCATTGAAGAAATCAGGAAGAGATGAATTAAAATACCAGGTGTAAACTAGTGTGTCTCGGACTTGTGATCCGATCGACTAAAACGCATCTTATACAAAGTGTAAACAGGGCCAAAGAGATGGTTCACCCAACAACAAAAATTGTTTTTCATTAATTACTTAGCCTAATGTCATTTCGAACCCGTAATCCTAATCTGGTTTAACTAGCATGCTAAATCTCATCTCCAGCAGTTCTCTGAAGAACACACAATATCCATTTTGTTTATATCCGATGAGATCCTTCAGGTGATCCCTCTGTCATGATAATCAAAATAATATCTTGTTGCGTGTGATAAGCCACGATTTTCAAATATTGTAGTGTTTGCATATTTGAGATTTGAGAGAAGAAAATCTGTAAAGATTCTCCTTCTCTGCGTGATGTAACCAGATTTTATAATCAGTGGTTAGGATTTAAAAACTCCCTTATAGTCTGAGCCCGGCTTAAATGATGACTGAATATTTTTGTTTTTAAGTGAACTGTCTGTTATGAAGTCCCAACTCAGTTCACCCTTTTTAGAATATTTTACCTTAATGCTTAGCAACCAGTGTTGGGTGTAACTAATTACTAAGTAATTAGTTACTGTAATTTAATTACATTTCCCTTGAAAATGTAAAGTAAGGGATTACTCTTCATTTATCTGTAA
>JAOTRC010000022.1:27696927-27707834 GCA_027497675.1 Cyprinella lutrensis
AATCATTGACTGTGATTTGGACCTGCAGGCTAGAAATGAAACTAAAGAAAGATGGATGGGGACCCTGGAATGCTGGAGGATCCAGACAGGTTCAGTTCATCCAAGGTCAAGGGGACGTAGCAGTGCTGCGACCCTCAAACAAAATGCTGCAGGTCAGCATTGGACCGGGATTGTCCAAAAACTCACGTGAGTGATGATGACACATATTGTGTTTAATTCACAATATCATTTAATATTATTTAATACAATATTATTTGTTATCCATGCAAGATCTCATTCACACAAATTCAACCCTCATTCAGGTCCTACTAAGCAGGGCGTCGCTCAAAGCCGCCCCAAAACGTCCAGGACACACCACCACATCCCAGCACGAGTCGCACCTGGCCCTCCAGGTACGTTTTCCCGTTCAACTAGTACTATTATCAACTATCCTAATCTTCCATTTGTTTTAATCAGTAAGCATGTGTGTTTCCCGGCAGTCGCTCACCAAAATGGAGGGCTGAAGAATGCAAATCACACTGCCAATCAGAGGAACTCGCAACATCACAGCAATCAGAGGCCGACATCAGGAAACGCGGCCCGTCCGTTCCTGCCTACTAATGTCAGTCAGCTCAAGGAGAGAGGCAGCAGACAGGCACCCCAGCAACCCAACTTGGATTTCCTCAAAGTACCAGACCAAGGGGCTGCAGGGTGAGAGGACACTGTACACACATTTCAAAATATATGGCTAACAACTATTTCATTACTGAAGATGGTTAACATTATCTAATTGTTAGATGCATAGCTGAAACTCTTCTACCAGACATTATCCATGCAAACAAAACAGTGAGCTATGTTTGAATGTAACATGCATGTATCTCTTTACCGTAGCAGAAATCATCAACCATCTGGCAATGGAGGAATGTGAGTCTGAGCATGTGTGTAGTTTCTGTTAGGTGGCAGTGGTTGTGGTTCATTTGACTAGTGATAGATCAACACCAGAGATGCCCAACCAAAAAATCCACCCTTGCATTCTTTCTCATTCTTGTTTTGGATTTCTGGTTTCTTACAATAAACTATCATATTTTATTGATTATAATTTGATTTGCAATACTGTTCAAAAGTTTGGAGACTTTGCTAAGAAGTCACTTATGTTAACCAAGGCCGCTTTTATTTGATCAAACATGCAATATTGTGAAATATTATTATACTTTTCTGTTTTAATATGTTTTAAAAAGTATTTAATTTCTGCAATGGCAAAGCTGAAGCTTCAGTGTCACATGAGCCTTTACAGATTATTCTAATATGCTGGTTTGGTGCTCAAGAAACATTTCTTCTTATTATTTATGCTAAAATAAGTTAATTTTTTGTGGAAATCCTGCGAAAAGAACAGGATATTTGAAATATGATTGCTTTGTAACATTGTAAGAGTATTTACTGTAACTTTTAATCAATTTAATGCATCCTTTCTGAATAAAATTATTCATTTGTTATTTAAAAGTACTAAGGCCAATTCACACCACACAAACAAACGCCAACAAACAAGCTGGCCATTGGATTTAGACTTTTATGAAAAATACCTGTCATGTTCACACTGCCCCTACAGACCCCAACAAACGCTTATTGAACACAGTCAGTTGGGTGAAAACAAACCCCGACCAACAGGGAAACACACTGATCCAACAAAACCCAACAAACATGTTTGTTGGCATTTATCTGTGTGGTGTGAATTGTCCTTTAAATCTGACATACCCCAAACTTTTGAACAATACTGCGTCACCGAATCAAGATTGTGAATAGCTAGTCATATGGAAGAGGATTTTCTGTCTTCTTTAACTTCAAAAAGGTTAAGGACTCTGGATTGGGCATTTTCTAAAAAATTCTCGGTTGTAGTCATGATGAGGGTCGACTCAGACGCATCATGAAGACTGAAGGGCCATCAAATGTCCCTTTGTTGCAACAACTGAAAAAAATATATATTCTGAGGTGGAGGATCAACTGAATGAAGTCTGTTTGGGAAATGTAGACTAGTTCAGATTGACAGTGCCACAATGGATAAATGTGAATCTGTCGCCACCTAGTTGGGAACACATGAACTAACACCACAAAATCAGACAGCTAACCCTCTCACGGCAGCTTTCTGGTACTTCAAGATCCTAGTTGACTTCACACTTACCTTCACTTGTAGAAGCATGTTCCCATGGTTGCTGCAATGTTAAAAACGTCACCTGTAATTCCATCGGTTAATGTCCTCCGTGTTATTTTTTTCAAGGGCACACAGACAGTCCACCAACAGGCCTTCTCCAGGAGGTGGTCGGCCCAAACCGGCCCCCAAGCCAAAGCCCCAAGTGCCTCAATGTAAAGCCCTTTATGCATACGACGCCCAAGACACAGATGAGCTCAGTTTCAATGCAGATGACATCATTGACATCATTAAGGAAGGTGAGAGCGTGCAAAAAAAGCTTTCATAAATGCTAATTTGTCAAAATGAAAATGTTTCATGAATATTGCTGGCATTTTACATATAGGATCTCTCCTATTCTTTTTTTAAAGAAACGTTGTGGGTCTTGTTTTTTTAGTGGCAGAAAGTTGTCATTTTGATATTTATGCTTTATTTATTTGTCTAGATGCCTCTGGATGGTGGACAGGGAGACTGAGAGGTAAACAAGGTCTTTTCCCAAACAACTATGTGACAAAGATCTAACCTCTTCTGCTGTTGACGAGGCGACCAGAACCTCAGTAGACTTGTTCGAAGAAGGATAAGGACAAAGAAAGGAGGGGAAACGGAGATAATGAAGGAACGAGCGAAGTGTGCTGTGGCTGAACTCCTCATAAGCTTTGCGTTGTGTTGCCACGGACATTTTGAGGCCATGCGGGCAGACGCCGACCGGACATGAAAGTTTTCTCCAGGGCGCTGAATACTGAGCTCTCCCTGTGAGCACTGATCAAAACTATTTATTGTATTTATATTACGGCATTCTACAGTTTATTTCTGACGTGGTTTGTTCATCTTTCATTGACATTTAAGGTGATCTGAATTCACTTAGAGATGAAGTAGCCATTTTATGTGGGAACAGGCTTTTTTTTATTTTGCTTTTGAAATGGATAGATTTTATATGTAAATTAAGGGGCTTGGCTTTAGAGTCACCTGCTGTTTTGTGATTTATATATTTTTTTTCCAAACTCTTGAAGTCATGTCCAAATCAATGGTTTTAGTGGGAAATGTTTTGCTGCTAAGGAACGTTTTACCATGTTATTGCCTTTCATATTGTAGTTAAGAGAAACCCAAATGTTTAAAGTGCACTACAGCTCTTGAAAACCATGGATTGTACTATGCTTTTGATGTCACGTTCATAATCTCATAACAATGCTGAATGTATCATTGTTCAAAAGATTCCAACAGTTTAAATGTAAACTGCAGTGGTATTTCCATGCATTATTTGGAAACCCACACCCGCCACATGTCACTGTATAGATACAAAGCACTTTATGAGTACAATATCATGTAAATGTACTGGTCAGGTCATCGACACCATTCGTCAAGGTGCTAGTCAGTGAAGAGATGTAATAGGGGCTGGATCAACTAAAATTTCTGAAAGGGATAGTTGTCATCTTTTACTTGCATTCAAGTTGCTCCAAACCTGTATGAATACATTTTTAGCGGAACACAAAATATGTTTTGAAGAATGTCAGTAACCAGTTAATTGGCCCCATTGACTTCCATAGTATGCTTTTCCATACTATGATAGTCAACTTCTCAAGATAAATTCTTAGATGTAAGAATGTACCCAAGATCAGTTCCCATATATTTTACTGAGAACATCTTAGTTCTTTTTCTTAAGAATAAAGTGACGGATATTGGTGTTTTGTGTATGTGTACTGTCCTACTGATGAAGTACATTGGCAAATCTTTTTTACATAATTAGTTCAGACAAATCATTAAGAATGCTATTTCCATCTAGAACTTTATTTGTAGGATCATAGCTATTTACATTGACAAACATTTCCAAGGATGAGAGTTGTTTAACAAAAGTATTGAGGACATATACAATATAAAACTTTTGCAAAATGGGAAAAAAAGTAGTAGTTTCATGAACACAGCCCATGTATATTGAAAGCAAATATTTAATTTTAGTTTAAAAGACACATTGTGGGTGAGTTTGATAAAACTGTTTAGCAAGAGGCATAATTGATTTAATAAATGCCCACCAGATCAAAGACAATAGGTTTCAGTCACTAACTGTAAAACCACAAATTTGTGCAGGATATCTGCAGCCAAACATTTTTCACTAGCAAATGTACTGTGGTACCAAGATTAAATGGGGCACCTGAAAACATACCATTCTATGTAGCTTAGTGTAACAGAGCACCTCACCTTAAATGTCAAGGCACAAATTTGTGAAAGAATTATTAATGAAAAAAATTTGCACATATGCAATATACCTGAAAGCAGGTGGAAAGACTGGGGACTTAATTTAGCAGTTGCATCATTTGCGATAAGTCTGAACCCATTCAACTTCAAGATTAGCCTTTACCCCAATCCCATGACAACAGTAACAAGTCAGAAAATAGCATTAAATCTTTGGTTTTTAATGATTTCAGCTTCAATTTGTGCAATAAAAAAGGGCAAGCAAATACAGCTACAAGTTCATAAACCAACTCAAATTTAAACCCTCAGCTTAAAATCAAAGTTAAAAAGTAGAAACATTTATTAATACAAACAATCCAAAAATATGTACATCAGTTTAAAAGCAGCAGTCCATCTGTCAAAATGGCTGACACAAATAAAGTGCAAGTGTTCATTCCCTCATAAAAATCCTCAGGAGCTGGACAGCAGAGGAGCAGCCAGATCCTTCACAAGGGACGACTTCAACTGAGGAAGGAGGCTGACCTTCATGAGCCTACTGCTGGAGTATTTCTTTTTCACAGTCTGTAAGAGATGGACAACATCAGCGTGGAACTCAGAACAAGTAACCCAATGCTCATGAATCAGTCGGACAAATGCATAAGTGTAACATCTAATAGAAATGCACTTACCACATGCTTTGAGAGTCCTTCATTGACTGTAACCACATTTTTGGCAATATGCTGCATGATAGGCTTCAGGTGGGCCTCAGCATAGGTGGAGTAGTGTTGTTGGGTTGGTGACTGGAGCAGCAGGGGAAAAGAATATAATTCACAAAAGTGTATAGGTGTGTATGGCAGAGAAGAAAAAAAGAAAAGGATTACCCATTGTTGGCCATCAAGCACAAGTTGAGAGAGGCACAGAGCAGCAGCTGCAGTCTCAGAAGGCTTATAGTGGACCATGTCATAGTCAAGTAGTGTCAGTTCAAGGAAATATTTTGCCAGTGTATGCTTCTCAGCATCCGCCTAGAAAGCAGTTTTAAAAATGGAAAGACTTAACATCTGAAACTTAGGGAAAAAAAGAAAACCCCTGCCAAACCAGTGATTATAAAAACCTGCACTTGCATTGCCAGCCTTTGAAGCTCTCCGCAAAAAGTGTAAGGGCAGAGGACGTCCAAGTTCAAAGTTCAACTCACTAAGAATCAACATCTCCATCTCTCTGATCTGGGCTTTTGAGAAGGCATCATCAGCGATGTAGGCAAAATCTCCAACCAGCGGCACATACATTTCCTCATATTTACAAGCGACCAGCATTGCAGTAACCCCCACTAGCTGGAGCTTCTTACGGGTCACAGGCTGAACCTGAAAGGGAAAGAAAAGGGGGTTTCGAAACTCCAAACTTCTGTAGATTCAGTCCATAAACAACACTGGTTATAAGGTTTTAAAATCTAATTTGATCAAGTCATTCAGACATGAAAATTCAACAAGTCATCATCCAGAAAGTATAGCATTATACAGCATAGGAAGTCAGGTACAGCATGAACTGGCTGTAAAGGTCACCTGGAGAAAGCGATCAAGGATGGCCACAGTCATGTACAAGGTTTCCTGCAGGAGCTGAAATCTTGAGTGCACCTGAATCAGCCAGTCAACCAGGAGAGCACGCATTCGCCCATTGATATCATAACCACGCATATACCGGGGACGAACCGTCTGCTGGACCTGCAATGACAGCACAGAATATGTAGGAGGAACAAAATGTGGAAAAGAAACGTGCTGTAAACGGACAAGCCGCAAGAACCTCAAGGCTTTGCAGATACGCGTAGATGTCCTTCACATATTCAGGACACAGCTGAGGCATGTCAGCATCCCCCTCATCGATGTCTTCGACTGGAAACAGGGTGCTGGAAAAGGCTTGACACAGTTCCTCTTCCTTCATGCTCACATCAGCTTGAGCAGAGGGGGTCAACGCTGGGGCAGGCGGAGGGACATCACGCTGTACCTGGGCACGTTTGGGTTGCATAACAGCTGGCTGGACAGTCGGTTTAGCAGATAGCGAAGGTTGAACCTTCTGAAATGGAAAGAACAAAGAGGAATGTGTGGCATCACGTTGTTGCTCAAACGCACAGGCTGCACGGTGGTAAATCGACACGCACCTTAACTGGTTTGTGGGAAAAGTTGGAAAGTTCGCCAAACACGGCCCTCCTTGCTGCACCGTTTCCAGGACCGCCTTTGCCACCGACAAACATAGGGTTGTTTACATTGCGCTGTATGGGGAAAGGAAGTGAGAACTAAAACCATGCTCATACAAGCCATTTCAACACGACTCTTAGCTATTTAACGTTAAGCTAACAAACACGAAGCTACTTTGACGCTACAAGCCTTTTATCAGACAAATATAAACGCATATTTTTGCATTTAAAACTCACCAATGCGTGCATTTCCATGACGAATATGCCTTTCAATAGGTCTTGTTTAAATGAAATATAAAAAAATATTAAAAACAGGCCCTTTAGCTTCGCTTAATGTTCCTTGTCCAACTCAAAACAAAACGCACCT
The DNA here is from genome assembly GCA_027497675.1 of Cyprinella lutrensis. Classification (NCBI taxonomy): domain Eukaryota; kingdom Metazoa; phylum Chordata; class Actinopteri; order Cypriniformes; family Leuciscidae; genus Cyprinella; species Cyprinella lutrensis. Next base: position 27,703,807 of record JAOTRC010000022.1, read on the forward strand.
ACTGTACAAAAGGCCTTCTGGTGATTCAAATACTGCTCCGTGCTGTCTGATTGGCCACTGTCTCACGAAATACTCGACTTCGATTGGTTGAAAAGGGAAGGGACGCTTTTCAATCATTCCTCATCTCTACTCTCCAGTTTCACATTTAGCTCTGTAAACACGGAGTGGACGACATTGAAGTGAACTATTAAAAGTTGTTTGACTGATTCCCTTTGTAATTGTTGGTTAAGTAGTCATGCAGTTAGTATGGTGGTGATAATAGTGCCTGTTTATCTAGGACCTTTAATTTGATAGACGGGGCATTTTTTAAAATGAAACATTTTAAAAATAAAACCGGTTTTGGGGATTTAAACCTGCATTTTGTTGCTGTGTGAATGTGGCCTTAGAAAACTCATGCAAAATAAAATGTTAAGACTCCATGATCTGTTTATAATGAATAGATTTTTCTAGCTATGCGCTACCTACCAAATAAATCAACAATTTCACACAAAATATTGATTTAAAAAGGAGTTTATTGATTTAAATTAGTATATCGTCCAGAGTGAACAGAACTGTGTCCATGGCAACACTGTTTATCATGGCAATGGTGTGTGGTCTGTTGTCAAGAAATAACCAAATAACTCATTATAAAATGTTGACTCTGTTGAGTGAGTTCAGAACTCACAAAAAATATTGACTTGTCGCCACCTAGCGTAACTTGATGAGGGGTTGAAAAGATTCGAGACAATACAACATATTCAGTGGGTTGATAGTATTACGGGATTTTTTTTATTTTTACAAAAAGCATTCCCCATTTTGAGGGGGTTTGTCACCTTTGACTTCTCAAAAACAAACAAACAAACAAACAAACAAACAAACAAACAGAATCGCAAATACATCGTACTAGACCAATCATAAAAAACGGTAGTGCTTTTTTACCAGAGAGTTGTGTTGTTTCTATATTTTTATATTTAAATAACGAAAACCTCATAAAACATACAAACTTGCACCTTCAGTTATGTGTAACGTACATGAAGCGCTGATCGAATGAGGCTTCCCCAATACAACACAGTAACATATTGGTCAGCATTCATAAACTGCCTTAAAATATCTTTATAGATTCACAAGCGTCTGTAGCAAAACACTACGAACATTATTTATTCACAATACATTGTCATTTTCGGCAACGGCAAGCCTTTAGCAGAGCCTTTAGCTGATGTTGTTGTCCCGGAGAGTCGTCAAGGATGCGAGAATGTCGTAAAATGTCGAAATGCTCGCTCGCGCGCGCGTGTGTGCGTAGTAGTAGGGGTGTTCACAAACACACACATAGCAGCGCTCTAATGGACGCCGCGAATAGGCAGGAATGGGGACTCGCACCCGAGGGCAAACGGGGAGGAATTCGAAACATATATGCCCGCTAAATTAAATGTTCTCTCCGTACAATTAGCTCGCCGTGACGTTAAACGTGTGATACCATAACTCGCGTGCGTATTCGCATACATTTAAAGCGTAATCGTCGAAATATCCGTCAGTTAGCGGGGAGGCTAAAGCGCTGGGCCTCTCTCTCTATCTCCCTCCCTCTCCGGGTTTATTTGACTGTCAGTTTCACACAAGCCTCCGCTGACGTTCACTCGCTTCCCTAATACTTTTCTACTTCTGTCGACGAAAATTGTACACTGGAAAGGGGTTAAGTCCAAGAGGGATAGTTTTCCGACCTGTAAAGAGGTAAGTGTCTCTGTTTATAGTTGTTTTAATGGTACATTTCAATTGGTATGAGCTATTGTTTGACTAACTGGAAAGGCTAATAGCCCGCCGCTAGCAGTTTCAGTAGAGAGTGTGTTTGTCCCAACACATCCAGGCCCAATGGGCTACTGATACACAAGATTATCTGTCACTTTTTGTTTAAATGTATCTTAGATGTCTGTTTTAGGATGTGTTTTAGAATCTGTATTGCTGTCAACTGATGTGTCGAAGGAAGTGTGAACATCAACATGCCATTGGTGCCTTTATTTTTCTGTTGTTTGTCAAACCCTCGTTGCCTTTTGTGTTATTATTATTGAATCGACGTTGTTATTTGTTTGGGAATAGAGATGCTCGTTTCATCTGGTCATTTTGGGTAGGAATTGGTCAGCAGCTGGATCAGATTCCAGTCTTTGCATTTACAATAACGCGTTTAATGTGGCCCCCTCTGGGAGCATGACATATGTGCTGTTGACTCCCATAAAGCAGTGACATCTGAAAAGAGATTATTAATACCACCCTGGCTCAAACTACTCCTCAGTGATTTGTTCAAAGAATCTTCTCTTTCACGGTGCACTTCCATCATCTGTTTTGAAAAACAAAACCATTCAAATAAGATGCAGTGTTACTACTTTTGCTCCTCATTGCAATAATCTTAATATTCCATAAATATATGAAAATGCTGTTCCTATCATTAGTCTTAATGGCTCATTAAAAATATAATATCTGCCTCTATAAACTAAGGATTCATTTGTATGTGTTAATAATAAAATGTTTCTGCTTTCCAACATAAGACGCCATGGGAAATGGTCATGCTTGGTGAAAGAACTAGTGTTTTGTTTAAGACCTATTAATGTAATCTGTGGTTGATCTCTCAATATTTACTAATGTTCTTTTCCAGCTACGTTTACATTTATTTATTTAGTAGACACTGAGAACAATAGAAGCAATTAAACTAACAATAGGACAACAATATGCAAGTTCTAGGAGGACCCTTCCCAGTTTAATCTAATGCAGTATGTGTACTTTTTATCGTATAAAGGTAATACATACAGAATGGAAGATAAAGTGTTGCTGAAAGATGCGTCTTCAGACGTTTCTTGAAAATGGCCACAGATTCAGCATGTATGTTTGAGTTAGGCAGGTCATTTCACCAGCAGGGAACAGACCAGAAAAAGGTCAAAGAAAACGATTTTGTGAGATCTTTGAGATGGCACCACAAGACAGCATTCACTTTTAGTCTGCAAGTTTCTGGATGCACATAAGTCAGAAGTATTGAGTTTAGGTAAAAGGGAGCAGAGCCAGTGGATGTTCTGTTGGTGAAAGTCAGGGACTTGAATTTGATGTGAGCAGCAACTGGCAACCAGTGCCATTTTGTGATGAGAGGATTGACCACTCTGGCTGCAGCATTCTGGATCAGTTGTAGAGGTTTGACAGTGCATGCTGGAAGACCAGTATGAGAACATTACAATAGTCCAGTCTGGATAGAACAAGCACTTGGACAAGGAGTTGTGTAGCATACTCTGAAGAAAGGCCTGATCCTCATAATGTTGTACAAGAAAAATCCTGGGCAGTTAGCAATGTGATCTGTTCAATTGATCATCAATTACAACTCCAAGGATCCTGGTTGACCTCTATGGGTAACAAACCTAGCTGAATGGAGAAGTTGTAGTGTTGGGTTGGCCGGGACCACAAGCAGCTGGTTTCGCAAGGTTTAGTTGAAGGTGGTGGTCCTTCATCCAGCCCGAAATGTCCATCAGGTAGGATGAGATGCGAGCAGCAACCGTCGGATCATCAGGCTGGAATGAGAGGTAGAGTTGTGTGTCATCAGCGTAGCTGTGATAGAAAAAGCCATGTTTCAGATCATAGTGATGTTATGTAGATGAAGAAGAGTAGTGGTCCAAGCACTGAGCCTTGAGGCACTCCACTTAGCTAGATGTTGGGTCTTAGACAACTCACCCCTACACCCTACGCAAAACCAAAGTGCACACAAATAGCCGCCTCTTGTTAGAGTTTCGCAACTTATTTTACATAAACATTAAAATCCAACACAGTTATTTCAAAATGTCCATCTTGGCAAATATTTGCATCGGTTTTGTGAATGTGAACAACGTGTAGCAGCATATAGGTGGTTTGCAGTCACGTGATTGTGTTGACCACGGAACGCAAATGGAGGGCAAGGAGGAGTGAAGAGCGCAATGGATGAGATGGAGGAAAATCCGTACTGTACTCCTTTAGACGCTATTACAAGAGAAATATATAAACAGAAAATCGAAACATATGTTGGACGTGATCCTTACGTTATGAAG
>JAOTRC010000022.1:27707934-27726409 GCA_027497675.1 Cyprinella lutrensis
CAAAGGCGGGTTTTGGAAAAAGGACTCGCTAAACGATTCATATGGGAGTCGGTGAGCAAATCAGGTAAAAATAAATGGATATTATAAGACAACAAAAGTGTTTTTTGTCATTGCATGCTTGTAAAACTGTTGTTGGGGACTCCCAGAACAACATTAGGAACATTTTAAATGCCATAATAGGTACTCTTTAACTCACATTTGACGAAGTGATCACTGCACAAACACACACAGGCATTTTCCCATTCCGCTCCTCCCAACCGCAGACGTAGGTTTGCAAGGCATTTTTCCCGGTGTTTTTCTGTCAATTTCTTGTATTTTCCCTCCTTATGCATAACAACTTTTGTCACACAATAAAAATTCCTCGTGGTTTGATCGATTTGAGCAACCATAAACGACGCAAAGGCATTTTGAGTGTGTTATAGCGCTTCTTAAATATAGAAATCACTTCCTGCCCTCCATCTGCGTTTCGCGCCATGGCAACGCAGTGGCGTGACGTCACATGAAAACAAGCTATTGTCTCCATCCAGGTGTTAGTGACAGCAGCCGTAGCGATGATGATGTAAAACTATTCATCCGTGTTTTGCTCCAGAGGCAGTCAAATGTGCATATTTACCAGTTTAACATCAAATTCCGCAAGATCTAAACAAGCTGTTTTTTGGAGCTTGCCTTGATTAAATAAATGTTTGACGTCAAACAGAAATGAACAACAAATCCTCTTTTTTTATATTTCTTGTTTTGTAAGATTTTATGTATTTTACTATATTTTATTATATTTTAGTTGTTCCATTACAGTATCTAGTTATAGGGATGTGCCACTGCAGATTAGTTTATTCAAAATTAATCGTTTTAGTTGAATGTGCTGCTTTACAGTTATTCTCTTATGTTTGGGCTGTGTGTCATGCTATTGCTTATGGTGGAGATACTCAACATAGATATACACAGCGATCCCTGGGGAAGGAATTAAAACAGCCCCCTAAAATCCCCGATCTTTTGAAATCTGTATCCACCTTGGCGTCAAGAGGCGCTGCCACAATATGGGGCCCTCTGGGGCCGCTTCATGGCGATGCTGTGGTGCACTTTGTTGCATGGCACAGCGGTACATCACAGGTTGACAGGATCAGTCTCAGAGGAGCCTGGGAGAGCGGTCTAGCTCAGGGACAACGATGAACACAGTTCGAGCTCTCATTTTTTTGATGGGGTGAAGAGTGAAAATTTTGTTAAGAAACATTATAATAAAAATTAATAAAACAGTTTAGTCATGCAATAGAAGCCATACTTTTGTATGTGGTGCAAGTCTGGGAGTCTTGCAGTAACAAAAATATTTACTGCAGGGATAGATTTTAAAACTTGTTTTTTGTGTGTGTGTTTTCTGATTATAAATAAAAACGCTAAATTCACAATTTTTATAGGCATATGTTGATGTTTACTGAGGTTATAGACTGTGGGTCAATGGGTTGTGAGAGGGTTTGTCTTGGTTTGCTTTTGTGAAACTGGATATTGCTCAATGTCAGTGGGTCATAATAAAAGTTAGTGGTCTTCTTGAAAGAATAACAATATTACTATAGTTACAGTAAAACATTTTGACTGCAGTTACTTGGCACTTTACTTTGTTTACTTTTAGGGAAGACATTTTGTAGGGGTTTTGTTCTTTTGAAATCTTTTTAGTTTTCACCTTTCTGATATTGCAACAGTTTCTAAGTCTACTAATGTTATATACATTGAATGCACCCAGTGTTTGCAAGTTAAACTGTTTTCAGTGAGTTTGGGGTAAAATCTAGATGTTTCTTGAGCACCAAATCAGCATATCAATGATTTCTGAGGGAACTTGTGACACTGAAGACAAGAGTGATGATGCAGATTTCAGAGGTAAATTACATTTTAAAATGGAAAACGGTTACTTATTTTACATTGTAATAATATTTCACTATATTATTATTAATTATATTATTAATTCCAAATGCATTGCTCAGCTCCTGTCATCTGCTGTGTTCAGACTTAGGTTTTGTTTGATTACCTTCAGGAAGTGTACATTCTTGAAGCATATAAAATAAAAAGGGAGTTCATATATCTGGCTACTTGCATTCATTGACTAGAATACAGCCATTTGCAGTAATATAGCAACACATTGTGATGGGTTATGATAGAATTGTTGATTTGATAATAGTAATTGTGAGACCAGTGGCGATCCATACCCCTAAATGGTGTATAATACATGGTTAAAAACATGGTCTCATTCTATAGTCCTTTAATTGCAAGGGGCTGTACGTTTTGCAGGGCAATCATTTCTTTGTAAGTTTTGTTTCTAATTTGTATATTAGGTTGATGTGCTGTCCTTAAGCACACACAAATCATGAATGTTTCATCTTTATATTGGTGAATAGAGGAAAGGAACTATTTGACACTGTTACCAGAGACAGAGAAGTTGACTCAAATAGAGAGACTATATGCCTTATGAAACAGATGGCTGCTTTCATAATTTACAGGTAAGGGAACTCAGGGCCTGGCCGTGGCTTCTGTGAAGGCTTTTGGGGCACAGTGCCGAAATGTTAATTAGCAATGGCTGAAGAAATGTTAGGGCATAATGGGATTCTGGTGAATGGAAGAGTGATCAGAACACAGCGAGATTTTGATTAAAGAGGGAAAGATGGTTGTGAGATGAGAATAAAAGAGGTAATGAATAAAATGGCTGAATTGTTAGATTTTCATAATGAGAGGAGGAAGAGGCTTTGTGGACGTTGGTAATGATTATGAAAATTACGGGCAGTGATGGATAAATACCCATTATGCAAGCAAGCAGGAACCTAATTTGAGAGGGATTTATTTAGGTTGCTTCAGCCCAAATAACTGCATTATATAAGGATCAAGATGAAGAGGCTCTTCATGTACACCTCTATTGAACACCATTTAATGCAAAACAACAAACAGCTGTCTGCTATTAGGCATCACATTGTGTGAGAGATGTGGACTTCTCTTTTCCTACGCTATTATCATAAGAATAATGGAAAACTATAGGTGAGGGTGGGAAATAATGACCCCTAGCAGCATTATCCTGTGTGCATGGTAGATTTATGAGTTTAGTCTTTTGCAGGAGGAATTAAGTCGTTCCTGAAACGTGTATGGTTGCTCATTTCTGTCTATGCAGTGTAAGAGATGACCTTTCTTTAGACACCATTTCCTTTCTTTTATTAGAGCATGAACAAGAACTGCCTGGATAACTGCCAGAAATGGCTTCTAAAACAATGTTTAAGTGTAAGTAAGAGCTAGGTTTTGCATTGGAAATGTTGTGGACTGCTTGTTGTCCCATATGTACTTCGCCTGTTACAATGTAGGTAGCAGCCGCAGCCCATCTGTAAGGGCAGTGACCCCCCAAAATATTCCTCCAAAACATAGACCTCCAAATAGGCATGTGCCAGTGTCAAATTTTCATGCTGCGATTAATTGTTTTTATCACGGTAGCCTATATGGTATTATGGTACACGTATATGGCATGTGAAAAGTGTCAGTTGTGTGAGTCTCACACTGAATGCTTCGGAGTATGTAGCCCGGCTTTTAGAAGGGTATATTGTTGGCAGCGTTCCTCCTTCCCCCAGAGTGTTTGTTTAAGCAGTTGATGTGAAATAAGCTTATAAGCTTACTATTTTTGCGGTATTTTCAAATGCCCGTGAGAACAATATCTTGCATATTCATTGCCGCGATTTATCGCAATTACCGAATAATAATAAATTGTCAATAATAAATTGTAAATGTGTTTATTAATCTGAAACAAATATTTTTCGGATTTTAAGTTATAAAGTGAGCAGGATGAATTAAAATTTAGCTTATGGCTTCGGCAGGCATGTGTCATGATAGGAAGCAGGGCGGCGGGTGCTTGAGCCCTCCCCAGCTCTACAGCGCTCCACATTTTTCCTGTGTAAATCTGTGGTGGGAAATTGAACTGCACTCTTATAGTACTTTTCCACTGCTTGTACAACTCAGTACGGTTCGGCTCGGTGCAGTGTTGCAAGGTTCAGCTCATTTTGTATTTCCACTGCACGGTATGACTCGGTTGTACCGCTTCAAAGTGGGTAGGATTATAGTCTGACCATTATAGTTTATCCGCTCCTCAGCAACCAACGAGAGGAATGTCTGCAATTCATCCACTGACCACGATTCAGCCATTTCTTTTTTGGAAGTTTTCTTTCTTTTTCTTAGTAAAAAGTTAAGCAAGTTGAGCCTTTAGTTACTTTTGCTCTGTCTGACAATAAGCCATGCCGCTTTCATCTCACGCAGTGAAAAATATTGCGGAGCAAAGAGGACACTGACAATATGCTGAAAAACTGGACATAGCAGGTTTCTTCTCATATGAAACAGTCTCAAATTTAAAATTTTGTAATAAAAAAATAAACAATAAACATCGTTTTGTGGCTTTTTAATGTTGCAGTAGCGCCTCTGTTAAACCAATTTGTGAACCGATCATTCTTCCTTCAGATCCACTGACATTAATCTACTAACTATCCTGACCGCTTAGTCGGACAAAATGGCGGATGGCGGAATATGATTGGTCAGATCGTCTTGCCAATCAAATTCCCAGCGAAGGGTGAATTGAGTGCCATAACCTGCCCTGCTTATTTTCTTGTTACCTTAAGTAAACTTTTCTCCAGAGTCAAAACAAGATGATATAAATCCGCTTTAGCCATGTCTATATTAGTCTGCATTAGGTCAGAAACTAGTTGTGTAACACGTGCAGTAGTGTATAAAATGAATCAAAGGATTAATTCTTTTATTTGTGCTCGTGTGAATAGTTCTTTTGTGTTTGTTTAATGTTTGAGAATAGACATTATTTTCTTTTCCTCACTGGAATTTCTCCACACTTTGTGATATTTAAAAAAAACTTTGATGCAAAGGGAATTCTAAATCTGTGCCTGTTGTTATCTGAACTTTAAGCCTGGAGCCCCACCCTCAGGCTGAATAACTCAACCACTGCCAAAAGTGTTTTGCGTGTGTTCAACGATTACAATATGCTTGCAAAATGTTTACAATTAACTGGCACAAAGATTTAGAATATGCCCTATCTCTGCCCCACCACGGGTAGGTAAGGATGTCAATTGACATAAATTACCATCATCGATCGTTGTTTAAATGAATAATCGAATAAGCATATTATTGTTAACTTCAACCTTTTGAAATCCGAAATGGGTTGCTAAGTTATCACATTATTTAACAACCACTTGCTTAACCAACACAAAATGTGTTGTTTTAAGTCTTAGAATTTGACTTGTTTAGTAAATCTGGCCCTACATTTTAAAAATATGTGTATGTATGAATGTCTTGATTTAATAATTTGTTTGTCTTTTGGGAACAATATTCTCATTCTGTGCATATGTTTTATATTTTCCAGTTGTAGGATCGCTGGATCTCCAATGGAACCTTAGGATTCAGCGTATTGAGCCTTGGTGGCACTTCGTTGTGGGTTAGTCGCAATGAAGAGTGAGATTCCGTCTGATGCACGACGAAAGCAGGAGCCCCTGAAGGGGCCTCTGGCTAACCCCGAACCAATGGAGACCGCTAAGAGCTTCCCTGCTGAGATGGAGGTGATTGGCAAGGCAGGAAGTGATTTCCCTTCTCCGCTCTGTGCCGAGACCAGGCACCGGCCTTCACGAGATGCTGGAGGTCGCAGAGACTGTGACAGAGTCTTGTCGGGACGCAAAAAGCGCAAGAGCCAGCAGCCTGGGCCGTCGTATTGTTCTCTGAAGGAAGCGCCAATGAGTGAGGCAGCCCTTAATCCGCCCCGCCACAGGCCCTTGCTGCTTGAGACACGTAGCGAGGACGAGAGGAACCCGGAGTCCTCATTGAGTGACTGTGCCTCTTCGCCCTCCTCCAGCCTTCGGTTTGGTGACTCGGACACTCTTAGCTCAGAGGAGGACGGCGGGCTGATGACAGTGAGGCAGCAGCTCAAGGCTCCCGGTTCGGCCTCCACCGGCAGTGCAGTGGGCGGCACGGCAGTCGGCATGAAGCCACTGCTCGCCCGGACTCGTGCCAGCAGGTCGCATAAATGGGCTCGACTTGAGCCGGAAAGCAATCATGTGAAACGTCCATGTCTCAGCTCACGCAGGCCATTGCACAGAAAGCGGTTTGTAAAGGGTGTGGCGGGAGGCGGGGCCCAGCGGACTCCAAAGCAGAAGGAGCGATTACTGCTGCAGAGGAAGAAGCGAGAGGTGATCGCACGGAAGAAGTACGCCCTCTTGCACAGTACCAGCAGCTCCAGTGAGGAGCTGACCTCTGATTCCTCCTCCCCTTCCTCCACTGAGGCAGAGGATGAGCTGTACGTGGATGTTAGCAGCAGTAGCAGCCAAGCCAGCAATGCGGCTGTGGCCTCAGGTAAATCGCTTTTTACCTTAACCCTAACATCAATTCATACTGTTTTTAAAGGAAGTTGTAGGAAGGGCACAAAGAGCACATGGTTAGTTCATATTGTGACTGAATGAGAACTTTGGCTTTTCTTCTTTTCCTGTTGAGTCTGAAAATATGTTTTTGTATTTATTTAGAGAAACGCCTTTAGGTAAATACCTTTCACATTTACACAATTCACCAAAAACAACGATCCACCACAGGTGTTTGGCAGGTGAACAGGTTGAAGCTATGTAGTAAAACACTGCTGGAACACTGTATTGAACAATCAGCATCCTGGATTGAGATTTTTTCAATATATATTATGAATAAATATAGTTAAAGTTTGACTCTTAAAACAAATTCATCATTGATTGTTTTTTTGAGCACCGAAATGACCACATTAGAATGATTTCTACAGGAGCTTGTGAAACTGAAGACTGAAGCAAACTGAAAATTCAGCTTTGCCACCACAGGAATATATTAGATTTTAAAATATTTTTTTTTCCAAATAAATATAGCCTTGGTGAGCATAAGACAGAATATTTTTACATTCTCTTTGCTTAAAGTTGATGTTTTATGAGGACTTTTTTGTATGCTGTCTCTGAAAACACAAATGACAGATCTATTTCCTTATAATCTTTAGGATTCTACTTGTTGTTCTTGATTGTATTGTTTTTATTGAAGTTGAGTTGTATATTGCAGATCTGAGCAAGTCTCGTTCCTTTAGTCCCCCTTAAGATTGTGGGCGACTGGCAAAAAATATATAAACACAGTGGAGAAAAATAGCTATGTTCTATAAAAGCATGTAAATAGTTTAAAATTTACTGTACTTATTATCCCATTTTATCAGTTTACTAATGAAAAAAATGAATGCGCTCTTGTTCACAACGGCTAGTTGTGTTTTATAGTTCTTATGAAGCCGTTGCTCTTTATTGGTCATTACTGTGCATATTTGAATGCAATTATTATGTTATGGTCATAACTCATGTTTTTGAGGGATGGCTATAGAGGATAAAATGGAAAAGTACATCAACAAGCTGTTCGTGCTTGTTACATTCCGCAGAATGTCTGAGTTTCCTGTTGAGCAACAGCAAGTCTTCACCTAACACTCTGCCACTGCTATTTCTACCATACCAAGAAAGATTAGCTAAACCTTTCACATTCCTTTCACAAAGATCTAAACCACTCGATTGAACATAGACACATCATACCCATAAAATCGCTATAATGTATGAAATATCTTCTGCAGCTAAGCATGCATCTGAGGAGAGCATGCTATTTAACCAGTGGCGTAGTTCTCTCTCTCTCTCTCTCTCTCTCTCTCTCTCTCTCTCTGTCTCTCTGTGTCTCTCTCTCTCTCTCTCTCTCTCTCTCTCTCTCTCTCACACACACACTCTCTCTCACACACTCTCTCCCTTCCACTCCCCCATGCCAGTATGTTTACAGAAGTACATGTGAGTGGTTTGCCACTCAAAAACACTCAAAAACTGGTAGCGGTCTAAAAAGGTAGATAAATTGGTTGAGATTGATCCCTCATGGTTAGAAATATCTGGGAGTTTTAAAAAGGCCTTCCAGGCCTGGATAAGACATAGAAGTGTAATAATATTAAAATGTACCAAAATGTAATAATATTATTTTTTATTATGTTATTAATGAATGTAGATATTTCTAGTTATGCTTAGCTCCTAAGTATTTTGACTAAAACCCTATTCACACTGGATTATTATTATCTGGATTTCGTGTGGTGCAGTTGTTTTTTCAAAAACTTTGACAAGATTATATATGATTCCGCCAAATCACAGATGCCGATTCGCACGGGACTAATATAATCACAGTGCCTCAGTGTTCGGCGAAATATGGTAGGTCATTTGCAGGGGAAAGTTTATTTTACAAATGACAGACATGGACAATTTGCACAGGATAAAGATCACAGACAACCTTCTGAATTATTACAAATAACTAGGTAACCAGGTAATACTTATCCCTTGCGAATAGGGCACAATTAGTTCTTTTTGAAAAATCTCTATAAAAGTATTTAAAAAAATCCTTATTTAATAATCTCTTAAATCTTGAAATCTTTAAGACATCAGAATATCAGTTTTCATGTTTGTTTTGGCACACTAAACCTAATATCTCAGAAAGATCAGAGCATCTCTCCAGCATCCCAGGGGTTTCCATGGGTCATGTCTTACTGCTTGTTCTGCAGGAGGAAACCTGTTGTTACATCACTTCTCTTCGTAACCTGTTGTGACATCACTTCACTTCGTAACAGTCCACAACAATGACTATTCCATATGTACATCAGTTTTGAAGTCATGATTCATAGCAGTGGGGAAAACAAAACTATCTTTTTCTTTATTAAAAAAAAATGCATGGTAATGAGTTAGCTTGACTAAATCACTTAATAAAACAAGTGCCATGTTTAGGACAAATTTGATCAGAGCCCTTTTCCTGCAGCAGCTCACTCTGTCGTCCTCTTAGTCTCTATTTTTTTAGATGCGTTAGCAGCCATGTGCATTAATATAAACGTTATTATGGTCTATCTGACAGGAAACGTCTGATGTGTTGCAGATTTTAAACAATAAAAAAAAGATTTTACATTTTTAAATAGACTGCAGCAGTTAACATTTTGTCAGCGCCTCTTGTAAATTACGTTATTTTCTTTAGTTGTTAGTCTGTTTAGTTCAGAATCTTTGGAGAATTGCGACCTCTATTTGAAACAAAAAAAAAAATCATTCTTGAAAGAAAAACAAAAACAAAATCGTTCAGCTCTACTACAGCTAAACATGACATTATAACAAAAAACGCATTTATGATAGCACATTTCCACAGGATTGCAGGATTGTAACTATGAGTGGTAGATTACGTTTAAACATACTATATACGGCTGCGTGTTTACTGCTGTAAGTTGAAGTTATGTTTGGTAGTGTGATCAATTCTTGTGGGCAGCGTGGGGAACGGGGCAAGAGCCGAGGTGCTAAGCAGCAGCACTCAGTGGGAGAATCGACCTTAACAACACACCCCAGAGGATGATGATGAATCTCCCGAGCCAAGAGCTTCTGCCTCAGTGCACAAACATGCCTAACACAGATAGTACAGCACAACAACCTTACAATGCTGAAGGAGAGTTGTTTTAACATATTGTGCAGTTGGTGCACATGTTGACTTGCCACAGTGCTATTCAGAGAAGCAAAAGTTTGATTCTGACTCGTGTTTAAAAAAAATGAAATAAAAAAAAATATGGTGGAAACAGGCTGATATAATGAACCTTAAAGGGTTTAAAGACTCATCTAAAGACTCTCTTTAAAAGACTCATCCTCATGTCTTTCCAAGCCCGTAAGACCTTATCGTTCATCTTCGGAACACAGTTTATATTTAAGATATTTTAGCTTTCTGTCCCTCCATTGAAAATGAATGTACGGTATACTGTCCTTATCCAGAAAGGAAATAAAGACGTAATTAAAGTAGTCCATGTGACATCACGTTTTGAAGCATCAAAAATACATTTTGGTCCAAAAATAACAAAAATGTATTCAGCATTGTAATTTCTTTGTTGTCTTTATTTCCTTTCTGGACAAGGACAGTATACCTTACATACGTTTTCAAAGGATTGACAGAAAGCTCTCAGACTAAATCTTAAATATCTTAAACTGTGTTCCGAAGATGAACGAAGGTCTTACGGGCTTGGGACGACATGAGGGTGAGTCATTAATGACATTTTCATTTTTGGATGAACTAACCATTTAATTAAGTCTTTTATCATCTTATACTGTAAACTGTGTGGGGATCATGTCACTACAGAAATGGTTCAAGGTTTTTCAAATGTCTCTTTCATGCATTTCTGGATGTGATTTTCTGTAGAAAATCTAGCTTGAGTAGAAGTTGTTTGTCAGTCGTACTGAGACATGTCCCAGCTATGTTTGTGAGCTTTATTTTGAAACCCACCCTGGACCTCTTGACACCAAATCCAGGCAGAGCTCGAGTTAAAGAAGGAATGAGTAGTTGAGCAGGAGAGCCAATCAGAAGAAGAATAAATGATTGTACTACAAAAGCCTGTGTCGGCACACTGCAAAGCATATCTTTGACTGACCTACATTTAGTTTCTGCGGCGCACACACAAGCACGCCTGCCTGAAGCCTGCCTGGCTCCACTGCTGCACCAAACCATCATCAATTAAACAGCTGGAGCTACTGAGGCTGATATTGCTTCTGCTCTAGATTAATGAGTGTCCTAGTGTTGCTTTCAGAAGACTTGGGGAGCTTAGATAACACTACAAAAGTACAGATCGAGGCAGAATATGACCACCAATCTCTTAGATGGTTGTGTGTATGTGCGCTTCTTGGCAAAAACCTGCAGGGATTTTGCTCGATATATTCAAAATATGCTCAATGTAAATTGGTTATACTTCAAAAATAAATGTTTTACCAGAGGAGCCTTTCACTGACTTTGTTTTAACTACCTGTATGAAGTTTAATGCTTTTGAGAGGATGGATCAAAAATGACAACAGAGATAAACCAGTCAGTTACTGCCTGATTGTTCCATAAAGTTTGCATTTGCAGTGCTTAACTACACCGTTGATCAAAAGGCTCAGTCAATGCTTTGGCAAGATAACAAAGCTTTACTAGTACATGGTAAAACAAAGTACAAAGTCAAATTTTAAAAATTGTGAAATTGTAAAAAGTACACAAAATCTGTGTTTGGTTTGGGCAGTAAGTGTGGCAGCCGTGAAATGGGCAGATTGTGTATTATGGCCCAGCGTGTATTGTAGAGGGTAAATAGGGATTTTTTGCGAAAGGCATTGAAATGGTCCTGCCTGCCCTGGAGTCAAAAAGTTTGACTTTGAGAACCACTGCTTTAAGCATCATGACTCTCAAAAAGTGTGTTCTTTTTTATTATTGTTTTTAAACACTGTCTTGCAGTCTTAGCTTTACAATTCTCTTTGGTGATATTAGTACTTGCATGCCAAACATGCTATGAATCAATACAGATTTAGCATGTGCAGTAGCTAACTTACATCGTTGCATCACATTATTACATTGTATTTTTATTTTACATAAAAGCATTTTGAAACTTGCTTTGGGTAAATGTATACTACTGGAAATAAAATAGGTAGTTTATTGATAGCTATATCTCTTCATAATCCTGTTCAGATACATAATTGTGCTCTGAATCGTGTATATTTGCTCTGTACAAGTAGATTTAAGTGCACTGTTGCTTGAATGTTAGCATTAATGAGCTTCTCCATGTTTTCTATTAGGTGTCCTGGATGAGGACGTGGTTGTGATCGAAGCGACTCCTGCACCTGCAGTGCCTGCCAGTGAGGAGATCAACGTCACCTCCACGGACAGTGAAGTGGAGATCGTAACTGTTGGAGATGCCTTCAGGTGAGATTTCTCAAGGCGTTATTGCTGCTGGATTTGTTCAAGTACTGTAATATTAGCAGAGAACAGCTGTTAAACTTCTGGTGAAGCATATATAAATATGTTCTTCATATGCCATTATATATGAAACTCATCTGAACTGCACTGAGGTTCATGGCTGTTTGCAGTTCTCTGAAATCCCCAGTGAGGAGCTGTTGGTACCTCAGTCCAGATGGGAGGGCACATCTGGGTTTAGACATGAAGCTGGCAGTCTCCAGTGTAAAGAAGGCATTCCACTAAGCTGCCAGCTGTTATTGTGTACTTTGAGGATGACCACCATATCAGAGAGAACACCCTCTCTTCTTTTCCTCTTTCTGTGTACCAAAATCAAAAAAGGGTCTCTTGTACCCTCAAGTTCCCTGATTTTTTTTTTGTTGTTGTTTGTCTTATGACACGCAGGATGTTTCCACATTCTTGTGAAAGGAGTTCAGTACACTGCCTCTGCATGAGTGCTGTTATTTCCATTGAATTCACAGAAGAGCAGAAACTTTGCTTTTAGATAAAAATTTAAGCTTGCTACATGGCGTATACATTTAATAAACTCTAAAGCCTCTGGTATTTTGACTTGGTTTGCCCAAACTGTCAGACGGAGCTCTCAGCATGCCTTGCCTTCCCTTTGAAATCTGATAAAAGTTCTAAACTCAATTTTGTTTTAACTGCGCCACCTCTTCCCATTGCTTGATTTGGTTTTGGTGTCCCTCATCACTACTAATTGTTATTGAGGCGTCTGTTCCTGAGCTGAGAATCACGTCTTGATTCTATTACTTTTTAACGGCTGCCAGAAATAGTGCCGGACGCCACCACACGCCTGCCAGCAAAGTCATCCAGTCAAGCCTGTCAAAAACAGAACTTTCGTCATTGTGGGCTGTGTGTTGGAGGTTGGTCGTGGCGGTGTTTTCTTTTTCAGGACCTGAATCGTTGTTATTTAGAGTTGGATGAGTGATTCCCCTGGGTGTACAGTACATGTCTGCATGTTTTATCCCATAGTTTTCACTAAAGTTCATTAACCTCTGTGACAGCATGAATGACAGACAGCAAACGTTTTCACTATCAAGTCAAGCCTGGAGTTACACATTGCACCATTAAAATCCTTTAATGGACGGCTAGCCGTGGACTAACTCGCTTATACCTTGATTATTTGCCAAGTTAAAAATAAGTTAAAGCTGTAACTGATGTTTACAGTGTTATTTTTTAATTTCAACATTTACTAATACTTTATTAAAATCTTGTTAACATTAGTTAATGCAGTGTGAACTCGCATGAACAAACAATGAACAGTTGGATTAACTAACATTAACAAAGATTAACAAATGTATTGCTCATGGTTAGTTCATGTTAGTTAATACATTAACTAATGTTTAATAAAAGAACCTTATTGTAAAGTGTTACCAAAATACCCATAATCAGACAGTTCATGTTATTTAATAATTACATGTTATTCTCACAATGACAGTAAGTTATTCACAATTCATTAAATCTCCCTACTACTACTTTTTTTTAGTTATTTTTAATAACTTGTATATTCCGAAGGTTATGTCAATAATAGGATTAAGACAAAAAATCATACAAAATAAAATGAAGTTCATGGCTCTCTATTGTCAGTTAATGATCACATGACATGCAGGCAAACACATAAAATATTTATTTAGTATTTAAATATAATTTACTTAACAGCTTCATTAAACTCAACCTTCCCATGCAGTTCCATCACAATCCCCAATCTGGGAAACCCTTACATATAATATAATATTTATTAAAAATATGATTGATAATCAAAGAATGAGACTGGACACTAATCCAAAATGATTAAGATACAGCAGTTTAATAAAAAAAGTCAAAACATACATAAACAATCATATTATTTCAACAGAACCAAAATCGTAATAACACCATCAAGTGTATTTAAAATACAAATCAAATGTAAGTAAGCCGTTTCCCCTTTGCCTCATCCAGAACATCCTCTGCATCCACAGTGAGTGCACTCAATGATACGACCCTAAGACAACAAAAAAGCAAAAAACAAATTAGGGACAGAGAAAGAAATTTTAAAACACTTGGCATACATGGTTACTACCAGGACCAGTGTTTGGTGAAGAGAAAATGGATTCACTAAAACTTCTAGACAGAAACAGCTTCTTAGAGGCCATTTCCCTCTTGAACAGTTCAATGCCTCCCAAGGCACATGCTTAAGTACAATACTCCCACAGTTAATGCAATATCTTTGTATATTAATCCAGTCATATTTTTTTCATATTATTTACAATACTGTAAATGCTTATTCTGGCTAATCCCATCTGTGTCTAGTTATTTATATGCTAATCTTAAATTCTATCATGTCTTGTTACATTTATATGTGTATGCTGGAAGCTTCAATACCAAGGTAAATTCCTTGTGTGTGTAAACACAAAAAAAGCTCTCTCTGATTCTTACCACTTCCAGCTTGCCCTTGGGAACTCTGCATATGCAATTTGTTCCAAAGTTTGTGTCGCGCGTCTGAATGCACCGCAGACAGCACAGATTTTCATAACCCTGTTTCTTCCATTTGGCAATCAAGTTTTTGTCTGCATAGCCCTCTCTGATGCAATACTCATAAAGCTCTGGGAATTAAACAGAAACGAAGAGTTAACAACTTATAGATCTCGAAAGAAAACAAACACTAGCTACAACGCAGAAAAATAACGTTACAATACCTCGACTGATGGCCTTTCTCTTGTAGAAAAGGTCAAAAATGTATCGGCTGCGTTGGTGATGAAGTCGGAAGATTGGCCAAAGAGACTCAACTTTGCGTTTGCCCTCATGTGGCTCGGTTTCAGCTGTGAATATAAAGCATCTGTTAAGATTGAAGACAGTGGTAGATATATAAACGTGATATCATCAAGGCAATAACACATTAAAAAGTGACTTCTTAATATTTTTATGTTTTCTTAACGACATACATACATATTAATGTTTAATTACTCCAACGTTCCTTTTGATCATTAAACGTTACAAATAAACAATCGACGTTAGCATTCTGGCTATCGATTGTAGCTTGCTGAACCAACCTTCGCGCATTTTCTGGTCCAGTTCGTCAAGGGTTGGCTCTATGAGCTCCCAACCATCTGGAGGTGGTTTCCTACTCCTTTTTACCTTAGGCATTGTATTATTTAGGCACTGTACTGTCGTCTCAGTTATTTAGCAACAGCAACAACGGGCAGATGCATTTGGAACTGTCGCCAGGCAAATGACGTCACTCGTTGGGTCCTTATAGAAAGACTTGTTACACGAAAGTTACGTCAACGAGCTGTCTTTGTTCTTATACATATAAAACGACCTATAATTAGTATCAGGCTTATTTTATTTGACATTTCGTTGCTCAAATGGATTGCGTTGAAGTCCTGAGGTATACACATGTCAACATTGGTTTTATTATGGTGAAGCTGTGCCTGTGATGTTATTCTCTCTTCCAGTATATTGCGTCAGGCTAGGTGTCTGTTTGTGTGCCTGAGCGTAAATATAGAAATATGGACGCGCTGGCTGATCATCGGTGACTGCACTTATTTAATCGTGGGATTTTATATTTGTTTTATTTATTGTATCGCACTCAAGCCAATCACAACCACGTACAATTAATTACTGCAATTTTGTGCCTACAGAATTGGATACGTGAGAGTGTGGTGAAGTGAGGCAACCTGCTATCATAACTGTACCAAGCTTTTGTTGGGACTAGGAGTGTGTTAGAGTGGATTTATTTTTTAAATTACAAGTTAAGTTTAACCTTTATCATGCCTAAAGGAGGTAAGAGATCATTTAGTTTTAGATCACGTAATGAGCTTGTGCTGCTCATATAGTCTGCATTTATGATTGATATTATATACAGTCTGTACTTTTAAAATAAGTATTCTGCTTTATCTGGATATTTTTAATTGAGAATAATACTCTTAGAAAGTGATATACTCCAGCTCACCCCCCTTTTTGATGTTGTTGCTTATTTTAGGGAAAAAAGGGGGCCACAAAGGTCGCATGAGAACCTACACAAGTCCTGAAGAAATAGATGCTCAAATGAAAGAAGAAAAAGAACGAAAAAAGGTAAGTTGTATTGCACCTTTCGACAGAAATAGGGAAACAAACAAACAAATATGGGAAAGAATAAACTTTTAAAGTAAGCATTAATGTTTCAGTAATAGTCTTAAAGGGATAGTTCACCCAAAAAATGAAACTTCTGTCATTAACTACTCACCCTCATGTCGTTTCTAAACCTGTAAGACTTTCGAATCAGTTTAGTAACAAAAATGAAGATCATTCTGATGAAACCTGTCCCTCCATTGACAATTATGTAACTACCACTTTTAAGCCTCCAGTACATCAACAACAGAAAACACTACTGACATTAGAGTGAGAAATTAACGAAATATATTTTTTTTTCCCAGTGGACTAACCCTTTAACATGATCAAAGACAGCAGCTCCCTCTAATGGAACAGTTTTGAGTAGTTTATTTGAGAAGGGAATGCTTATAAACAGCATGAAATGAAAATTAACCCCATTAATTCAAGTGTGTCCTAATAAACTTATGGCCTTGTCATTTTTGACCTTGTCATTCTTATTCCAAACTTTCAGCGCAATGACATACTTCTCTGTTGTGACATACGCCATATTTCTCCATCATTTAGCCCTTTTAAACTCCACTCGTTACAATTTAAAATAACAGTAGTTAAGAAAAATAAAATACTAAAGTTTATTGATTCTCTAGAGCTCCAATCTCTACTGCCACATTACGATTCAGTGGCCATCTGCAAGTCAAATTACCTAAACAAATGAATTGTTTATGTGGTAATGGTTTATTTTGACATTGTAGAATGAAGAAGAAGGTGCAGCAGTGAACGACAACCAGAGTGAGGACAAACTGACAGCATCAGGCTCAGAGGACAGTGACGATGAGGGGTCTCAGGTAAATTTAATGTCAGAATATAATTCTGCAGATTCATTCAACAGAGACTACCGTGGCAGTTCTGGTCACAAATATCAGGCACACTGTTAAGGACAGCTCACACCAAGAACAATTACTATAACATCTATATTAGTAGCCATCCACACTAATGTATGTTCTTCTAACGTTGTGTTTATTGTAAGTGCGTGCTGCAGATTTGTCATCTGCCAATTTAAATGCTTAAGCTTGTTAAAGTCTGTGGATTCTTATTGGCTGTCAATGTTTCTTTTATTCATCAGCTGAAAAAAAATAGTTAAAAAGTGATTCCAACAATATTGTTGCTCTGTCGTTATACTCATAATTGTGGTGTGGATTGCCCTATTCTCATAGTACTGGAATGATTATTAAAATGTCATAATTATCATTATAGTTATCGTCCCTGGTTTGAATGGACCTACACTCAGTTTAATTAGTAATTTATTACTTCAAAATAAACCTATTTTATTTCAGTTAGTTGCAAAGCCAACATTTCTAATTTACATTTTTTTTCCATTTACGTCATTCATATCTTATTTTATTTTTCTTCCAGTCTTATTTACTTATTAAAGTATTTATATATTTTAATTAACTAAATCATTTTAATAGTTTTAGTTTCAGTTAACAATAACAACACTGTCTCCATTTTTGTCACAGAAAAGGAAGGGTATTGAGGGATTGATCGAGATTGAAAATCCTAATCGAGTTGCCCAAAAAACAAAGAAAGTCACAGAGATAGAACTTGAGGGTCCTAAACAGCTTTCCAGAAGAGAAAGGTGAGAGACAACGTCTTTATCTCCAACTACTTGTTACCCTCCCATCATTTGTCCTCGTTTTATTTGTATAATTTTTGTATGTCCTTGCCGCTCACATTATACTGAATGTTTGATATACTTTAAAGGGATACTCCACTTTTTATGGAAATAGGCTCATTTTACAACTCCCCCAGAGTTAAACTGTTGAGTTTTACCATTTTAGAATCCATTTATCCTATTTACTGATATTTAGAAGAATATCATCAATCAGACAGTTTCTGGTCTCATTGACTTCCATATTAGTAAAAAATATATACTTTGGAAGTCAATGGGACCAGAAACTGTCTGGTTACTAATATTCTTTTAAAATATTAAAAAGCATATTTCCAAAAAAAGTGGAGTATCCCTTTAATATACTTTCATAGAGTCTTCTAGATATGTACATCTGTTCCCTTTCAGCTATTTATTTTTTTTCTTCCATATTTCAGAGAAGAGATTGAAAAGCAAAAGGCCAAGGAGAGGTATATGAAAATGCATTTAGCAGGAAAGACAGATCAAGCTAAAGCCGACCTCGCTCGACTCGCCATTATTAGAAAACAACGTGAGGAGGCCGCACGGAAAAAAGAAGAGGAACGTAAAGGTAAACCTTCAGCACACGGTAAACTTGTGAAAGGCCACGTTTACACTGCAGGTCCCGGATCAGATTAATCTTGTTTTGTAAATCCAATGTTTTGCTATCCAGGATCAGGTACTCTGTCTTCTTTTGTACCATAAAAAATAGGATTGGATCACTCTGATCTAGACACTTTTCCTGATTACTAAATCTGGATTACATGGGGTTTCATTTCACAGTGTGGTAGACTGCTAGATATGTAAAGAGCAACAGGTGGAAGAGTCAGTGTAGGTCACTTTAAAGGGCCACTAGACAACAATGCTGTCAAACAGCGACCCCTAGAGTAACTGTGGAGTACTTGTTTTTAACATTAC
>JAOTRC010000022.1:27730948-27743854 GCA_027497675.1 Cyprinella lutrensis
GATTATGATGGCAGGTAGCCTGGGCTAGTTGATAACGGGCATAAAAAATGTATCTTTCACGCTCTATGGCAGGCAGGGTGGACATATAATTACTTGACATGGTGTATATAAGTGATTTCTTAAGTTATTTACACCTGTCGGCTGTGTACGGACGTTGGTTTTTGCCGTTATTTTGTATTGAAGTCTATAGACCCTTTTACAGCCCACGTGATCAAATAGTTGCGCACTCATTTTGGCAACGGAAGTGGTGTTGTTTCCCACTGACTGTAACGTGTTAACAACTCCGAAAGTTTGTTAAAATGGTTTCCCAGCTTCAAAATGTCTGGTTGTTGCGTTTACGGTTGCACTAATCAATATTCCACCAAGGGGCTTAAATTTTATATTTCCGACAGAATCATGGCGGTTTCAGAAGAATCGGCGGCGCCTGTGGCTGCAAGCGATTAAACGTGTTGATTAGAGCGAGGACATAATAAAAATCCGCTCACGTAGCTTGACCGAGCTTGACACACTGCTGATTCTCGCCATAATTCCGTTGCCAATATGCACACGCATATGTTGCCTCGTCATCATTGTGTACAAACCGTAAAAGGGTCTATAGGGGTAATGGGCACAATCTGTGTTCTGAATTGATTTTGCTTACATATACTTTACTATATATAAAAATACTGTTTTGTGACATATATTGACAATTTATTAAGCATAATCAGTGTAAGATTGTGCATGTAAGCGGACTCACTAAGGTGTTCTCAAGGAAACTGAATATTCTGGAGTCACTCCCCTGGTCTCAAGAGAATCCTTCAGCCCTCCAAGCCTGTTGGTAATCATTTTGTTTTGATGTTTTAATGATGCAATCTGTGGTTAACAGGCTCACCAGTGTTGGGTTGGGAGGCAGGGGGCTTCCCTGCTCTCCAGACACAGGGGCTTGGGGCCACTAAATCCCAGACTGGAGAACAACTCAATTCCCAGACACACACTGCTTTACGGCAACCAGGGCCACTGCGGCCCTGCTATGGAATCAAATCCTCACAGAGGGGAAGAATTCCAAGAGTGATTACAGAATTCCAGAATAACTTATTTGGAATTTTGGAAAACTGCCATGTTGTTTAAATTCTTTAAATTTAAAGAAAACTAAACTCTCCACACCATTTAACAGTAAAAAAAAAAACCTCACTGCTAAACATCACATTTTTTATATTATGTTATATATTGCATTACTCATTTTTACAATTCATGTGGGGTTTTGGTAACTCTCAAAGACTACTATATAAGCTTTGTGTCGTATATTTAGATCTTAATCTTTGTCTGGACCTGATCAGTTTTGGGCTGTGTGACCCAAATGGTTAATTCTTTTATTAAAAAAATTTTAATTTAAAGCTGCCTTTGCATCTTTAAATCCCAGGAGGCTGCTGGGAACGTTGCTCCATGTGGAGCTTTATGATGGATTCACAAAGGTCATCCATGGTCTGGAACTGTTGGAACTGTTTTTGTAAACTTCCCCTGCCATCCATCCCCAAATGTTCTCAATGGGATTTAGATTAGGAGAGTACGCAGGATGGTCCAGAAGAGCAACGTTATTCTCCTGGAAGAAGTCCTCCTGTTGAAAAGACGTCGTCCTGTTGAAAGACCCAGTCATTACCGCACAGACGGAGGCCCTTAGTCAAGAGGGATAGCCGCTGCAACAACATGTCCACATAGCCAGTCGCCAAGGAAAAAGCACCCCAAATCATGATGGAGCCTCCTCCACTGTGCCCGCATAGAAAACATCTCTGGTGGGATCACCTTGTCATGCCAGTAATGTTGGAAGCCATCAACAACCATCCAGGTTCAATTTTTTCTTGTCGGAGAATAAAACTTTCCTCAACCTTTCTATGTCCCACGTTTGGTGCTCCCTTGCAAATTTCAAATGGACAAGTTTGTGGCGTAGGATGAGAGGTGTCCTTTGAAGATTTTTTTGTTTTTTTGTTCTTGAAGCCCTTCTCTCGCAGATGACGTCTTACGGTTATTTGGCTACAGTCAGCATCAGTAAGTTCCTTAATTTGGGTCGAGGATCAACCTGTGTCTTCACAAACAACCCGTCGGATCCTGCGGCTCAGTGCATGTGAATTTTTTTTTTTGGGTCTACCACTTGACTTTTTTTGTCCCATAACTCTCAGGATCTCTTAAGAAATGTAAAATGACTGTCTGACTGCATCCAACCTTAGCAGTGATGGCGTATTGCGAGAGGCCTTGCTTGTGCAGCTCAACAATCCTGCCACGTTCCTAGAGAGAAAGCCTTTTTGCCTTTGCCATCAGGAGATCATGACAGTGTGACTGCCTGAAGGACAATGACACGAAAGCCATATTTTTGTGCAGATTTGACCTTTTTATGCCTATGGTCTTAAACTTTTGATCAGCTAATGAACAGGCTGTTTAAGTTTAAATGCAGTTTTCAATAAATTGCCTACTCTCTATTTTTTGTCTCTTTCTCCTGTTTCTTCTTTTGGCATTTTGAAGCAGTACTTACAACCCGGTTACGATCAACCAGCGCGAAATGCGAATACAAGGTTTCCCCCAATCTTAAGATTTTGTTCAAGAGTGTATTTCCTAATGTCTTGTACCTTTAAACATGTTATCATGTGGATGAATAATCGTATGCAAATATGCAGATTAGGAAATGCATAGTAAAACTAGGTGTTGTAAGCTTCATATGTGGTTATTTCAGGGAGGAGATGCATTTGCACACAATCGTCACAATGGATTTCGAAAGGGAATTCTGCGCCGATTCTAGCGTACGCACTGTTTAATAAGTCATTATTTGTTTTTAATTTTTTCTCTTTTGCGTATGCCATTTTTTGCATATGCCATGCACGTACACTTTTAGTAAGGATCCTACACACAGATTTATAAATGAGACCCCTGATCTTCCTGAACACAAGCCCCTCCCCTCTCCACCATGCACAAGCTCTTCCCCTCCCTTCACACTGTTTACACCAGGGAGCTCAGGCTTTGAGGAGTGGTCCTCGTCTGGATTCTTGCTCAAGCAAAATACATTTTTATTGATGCAATCTCCTCAAAGGTCTTGGATCATGTAGCAGGTTTAGTCTATTGTTAATCTGTTTATTGCATGGTTTGTGCCAGGTTATGGTGTGAAAGATTTTTTGTCTGTGAATGACACCAGTCGTGGTTCAGTGTATGTGTGAAATATGTGTGTTGTCACTTGTCATCTCATACATTTAGTGTGTGTGTGGGAGCCTAGCTTTCATGTCAACTGGTTCTTATTTACATTCCAGCTAATCAAGTTGCTGCTATAATGCTCTGTTGCAGCTCACTAGAAACAAAAAAAGTCCACTCCTGCAGATTTTGCTCTGTCCTCAAACAGTTGTTCACTTTTACCAGTCACATCACTGGTGGCTAGATTAAGTTTTGCCATTGTTTTTAAATTGTTAATGTGGACTGTCCTCTTGTGTGTTGTGCAGGCCACGTTCGGTAGGGAGCCATGGCAGGATGCACTGGGGGCCCAGCTGTTCCCAGAGCCGAGCTCAAGAGGGACGTGGCCGTCATCGTCTGTCCACAGTCATCCAGCCACTCAGACAGAGCGCTGGAGAGGTGGTGGACCTCACCGTGGACGAGGACGGTGAGGAGGCCTTTTCTATTCTTTTTCATGATATGCAGGCAATTAGAAAAATTTGATGTGGGAATAAGTTAATAATTGACTGAACGAATTCTTCATGACAACAATATTTAGTTTTTTCCCCCTGCGTGTCAGGTGGGGAGTGCTGTATGAATTCAGCAATATTAAGATGATAAACCGAGAATGATAAGAACAAGTAAAAATAATCTGCCCTCCACTTGCTGAGCTCTGAAATCAAGGCAGAGATTATTTTGTGCGTGTCAGCCATTTTTAAAAATGTAACAGGTTTGATGAGCAACTCGGTGCTGTAATGATGGTCTTCAGGTCTGGAACATAAAGGAGAGAATGAGACTTGGATCACCCAGTTCAAAACTGCGTGGGTTTGGGAAATATTAGATGTCACATCTAATCTACTCATCTTTCACTGTGAGCGGTCCTCCCTCCCTCTCTTTCTTTGAGCTGTTTCTCTGTGTGTGAGGGGGAGGAGGAAAGAATCCGGTAGATTCGGGTAGTGTTGTTCAGCAGCGCTGTGGATTTCAGCTCGACTGTGTGTTCGGGCCCCGTTCATAATGATTAATCTATATAGTTTCAGCTTGCATAGCAGCATAAATAGCCTCTGCAGCTGCACAGCATTCTCTCACAGACTGATGGACACCAAAAGCATCCCTTTTATTGTGTGTGTGTAATTGAGTTTAATTCTGATTTCATTTGCAGGCACCTTAATGAAGTCTGTTATGCAATCAGCCATCGGCTCCAAAGACTCAGAGAGAACTACTATATGAACCAATTAAACTGCCTTTCTGAATAAGGAAATAAATCTTTGTAGTGTTATCTCATTAATCTGTGATATGCTCCCAAATCTCAAGGTTTGTCAAAGGAAAACTGGTTTACATTGTTTCGCTTGATTTACTGTCATAAAGTGTCTCTTTGTTTGTCTCTCTTTTTCTGGGGGTCTGTAGCTGGTGGGGTGGTAGAGCAGGCCGAGATATGATTGCATTTGCATTTCTTTTGATGGAGTGAGAAATTAATTTGCAAGAAAAAGCAGATGGATTACTCGCAATGGAATGTTAATGAGTTACTATCCTCATGGGCCACTTCGTGAATAAAGTCTGTAAGTGTGAAAATGCACACATACGCTGACACTGATGTTCTAGAGCTGGAGAAAACCATCTGTTCTCAGTTGCAAGGAAAACTCTTATTAAAACCATTGTAATTTTATTAAAGGTGTACTTAAATGGGATTTGGGGTACTAGCTTAGTGAGAATTTGTCAAAAGTATGGAATCACAGATTTTGCAATTCTGGCTGAGACGTACTCATTATTAATTTTGCATTTTTTTAGTTTGTATATTTTTTTATTTTAATCATTTAAAATAAGACAAAAAACTAAAATCAGTCATTTTAAATGCTACATGCAAATTCAGGTACCTCCACATTATGCCTTTTCAAAATATATTAAAATGTAAAACCGTATTTTATAGTGTAACATTTCACAATATTACTGTATTTTTAATTAAAAAAAATCAGCCTTGGTGAGCATTAGAGATTTTTCAAGGACGTTTTAAAACAATCTTACCAACCCTAACTTTTTAATGGTGGTGTACATTTTGAGATTTGCTAAGTATGACATTTAACAGCCTTATTAAATCATTTTAAATAATCATTTTTTCAAAATTAACTTACAGCGATTGTTTGATGATGATGACTGTAATCTAAAAGTAAAAATATGGGAAATAAACAAACAATTAAATATCTATTACTGAAATAAAAAAGTGTTTGTTTGTGCTGTTCCATCTTCAGATCTCTCAGTCGTGCCAACCACTTCTAACAGCACACACCCACAGCTGGTCAGTTCTTCTTCCTCTTCCCATAATGCCTGTACCTCAGAATCGCCACAGGAGGGTCCTGGTCCCTCCAGTAGCTGCTCAGCTGCCGCCCCTGATAGCACACTGGCTGCTCAGAGCCACGGTGGAGTGCCAGGACCCAGCACCACCAACACCACTGCCAACGAAGGTACACTTTCAAGAAGCTGCTATCTAATATATGACAGTGACACTGACATTGGTTACTGGTATGTTTGAATTGATTTTCAATTCATGTGTTCTTTTGCCCCAATCAGATGACAGCAGAAGAAGCTTGTCGGGTGAGAACGGAGGTGTGGCGATGCCTAGATTGCCCTCTTGTTGCCCCCAGCACTCCCCTTGCAGCGGGCCATCTTCAGGGCACCTCTCCCTGGGGCACACCCACTCAGGGTGCCTGCAGGGGGGGGCAACGCAACAATCCGGCCCCCCGCAATCCGGCTCCCATCACTCCCATGGCCACCCGCACCACTTCCACCATCACCACCATGCCACCCCGGTCCCTTCTTCCTTAGCCTTCCCAGAGTCCAGCTGCCCTCTGGAAAGGCCCACTGCCATGCCTGCACCCTGTGGAGGGGTGAGCAGCAGCAACCAGTACCATGACCAGGTATGTCAGCTTCTTGAGAACTTTGTGTGTCAATGTAGGAGAAAGCGAGGATATTCTAAGCTTATGGAGTTGATACCGAAACCCATAATTCTAGTTCTTGTTTCCTTGGCTTCTATGTCAATTGTGTGTGTGCATGAATTAACTGTGCAAAGCATAATTTCCACATCATTGACAAAACCTCTGTGTTTTTCATTTTACATATGGTTTTTATTTAACAGCATATATTTTTATTTGGAATTATTTAAGGTTCTTCCTTCATGACATACAAAATTTACCCTTCATGTTTTGATGATGAAAAGGCAAATGCACCTTTATTAAAAATAAATTTTATGAAGCTTAGCTTTTCCACAGGGGAGTTTGTTTGAGGGCATCCTCTCAGTCTTGTTGAATAATTCACCCTGAACTAATTGTCTTGGCTGCTGAATTCTATTATTTACCAGCGTAGAGAAGTGTTGTGTGTGTGGATGAGTAAGTTTTTGAGTGTCAAAAAAATAGTGTATGAAATTGTTTTTGTTGCTTTGCTTATGCCATAACACTGTCTCAATGCATGCTTAGCTACCATGGTGTTTAGCATGAAAAGAGCTTCTATGCTGAATGCATTCAGTGAAAGACTGTGCCCTTTGATGTGGCACTGAGCAGTAATCGCCGTTAGCTAGTCATCAGATATGCGCAGACTGGAGGTGCTAGCGAAGCAAGGTTATGTCAGGCATGCTTTATACATCAAAGTGTGTAAAGGATTAGAATAAGGTGAATGCCCTCATTTTCAGAGAAATTTAATACTGTTTTGGTTTTTATCCATATCTTGTAATTCCTTTGGCTAGTGACATTTTTAAAAGATATGGACCTGATTTGTGCATTAGTATGTGTCATGTGGAAGTTATTATTTTGTGATATGCAGCTCATATTTTGTGGAACTTGCTGTTACGATTGGCAGTTCTTCAACAAACCTCTTAACACTACATATTAAACTTTATGTAGGTGAATGAGAGAATACAAATCAGCCAAAAAATGATCAGCAAGACAAATCTCATGTGATCTGACCATGTACATGTCTGTTGCACACTTTAAAGGTGTTATAAGAGATGTTAGTCATTCTAGAGCTTCTTAACTTTTTCCACAACCCTGTCCTTCAGAGATGTTTTGGTACTGTTGTTGTAATCAGAGGTGAAGCAGAAGAGCAGGAGTATGTCATTTCAGTGTTGTCAAAGTTGTGACAAGCAGGGTAAACTGGCAACTGCTTATGAAGCTAGATATTGTGCTTAACTTTAATAATTTTTTTTTACCTAATAGTCACATTGCAACCCATATATGACGTGCTATTTCCCAGGTAATATGGAGTGTTACCCTATTAAAATATCGCTGATAGCACATTTCAGTAAATTGTTAATTGTAGTTTTTTGCCATGTCATACAGTAGTTTAGTTTACGTAAATAAAGAAGCAAATGCTGAACTCATTTCAGGATTTGTCAGCTATCGGTTATTGTCCTGTAGTGCTATTTTAACATTTCATCAGAACGGCAAAAATAGCTGAAAACAATCAATATTTCTTTCAGTCTGGCATAAGCAGTTGGCAGCACATCATGATTTCATATGAAGATAAAACAGTGCCTCTGAATATATGGTAAAATAAAAGTATTTTGTTAAAAAATAATCTGTAATAAAAAATGCAAAGTCAAATCTGTAGCAGGTTGGCCACATGTTCAGATGTGAAATTCATCTCTTGACTTGCTTGTTTTTGCATCTATTATTAATTTCTATTAAAAATCAGTTCTTGCAACCCCAAAGCAACACATTTATATTTTCCTTCCTATTCAGTTCATCAGCCATAGACTTATGGGACAGATGTTATGTCACTGACTTAACTGCTGGTTTCTGTCTTCCCTCTCTGTCTCAGCAGACTCTGCCGGTGGATCTCAGTAGCAGTGCAGTGCGTAGCAGTGGATCCGGCAGCACAGGGTTCCACGGCACATCTGCCTTCGACCCCTGCTGTCCAGGCTCCGCCTCTCGGCCACCTGCTTTTGTTTCCCAGGCTGCACCTGGACCCAGCCAGCAGACTGTGGCCGACTCGTTCAGCTCAGCCATAGTGGCCCAGCCTCAGCCCCAACCTCCTCAGCTCTCTTCCTGCAGGCACTACATGCATCCCCCCTGTACGCACTTTTACCGTAATATTTTAATCATATCAATGCAATATTAATGATCCAATGCTGATTTAGGGGTGAAATGGTTCCGGTTTCATCTTCCGTATAACAGTTCTTCTGAAAACTAAAATTTGAATAATAAATTATATAGTTTATTAGACGGTAGAATGTATATGTAATTTAAGCGTGCTGCATTTTGGTGAACCAGATGGCTTAATTGCTTAATTGCATTTAAAATTTGACTTATTTACTATTATATTTTAAAAATAAAAATTACAGCATTCAGATAAATAATGGTATTTTCAAAAAGCATTTTCAAAAAAAAAAAAAAATAATCTAATCGTTACACCCCTAATACCAATGTACCAAAGTATTTACCGAATCCATTAGGGCTGTCGCGGTGAATGAATTTCCCTTGCGGTAATTTTGAGTGGCTTAATAGTGCGATATGCGGTATTACCGCTATTTATTTATTTTTATTAATTTCTATTTATTTGTTGCTATGTAAATATGTGTTACGATGTGGTCAGCATACACAAAAACAAGTACATTTTCTGTAACCAATGTAACCGAAACTAAACATTGAAACTCTGCTCACTGAAAGTCACTCAGCGCGCAGTTATGTTGTTATCCCCATGTCTTTGAGGGAGTCATTAAACCGTTCATTCAATGATAGCCTTAAATGATAGATGTACTGATACAATGTGTTAATTATTTTTAACTTTGAGCTCCACTTTTCAAGGCTCAGCTGACCAGCAATGCTTCACTTTCGGGCAAAGCTGAAGCAACGACCAATGGGATTGATTCAATCTGTGACTCGCTACTTTTTCCTCCATGCGTTTTTTTTCGCGTTGTATAATGCTGACGCCATTCATGGTAAATACCCTTACATGTTAAAAGGATGATACGACAAATATTTAGCTTACTTTGGAAATGGCAACCTTTTCACAAATATACACGACAAAGACAGACGCAGGTATCGCACACGCTCAGTCGATCTCATTCACGGTCTGTTTAGGCTTAAGTCCAAATCCACAAAGCCTCTGTACATATCACCATGATAAACAGTCTTGTTATCATTATTCACTTATTTAACATTCAATACACGTGGCACAAAGGTTAGCCTTAAAAACAAAAAAACACACGAATATCGTGGTTGCTGTGGTTACTTGCGTTGCTCTGCGGTTGGCCTGTCAGTAGCACGGTACTGCAATATTGTGATTACCGTGACAGAATCTATAGGAGACTGCAGGACAATGATACAACCTGGACATGGAGAAATTCTAACCATTTCACCCCAAATCTATTGTATGTTCTAAATAGAAGGCAATAACCTAAAAATCGATGTGAGATGATGCTTCTGTGTTCAGTGTGTGTGAATGAAAATGTGAAGATTCTGCGATGCTGGCGCCTGTGCTTTATGGTAATTAGATGAAACACCTGATGTCTAATGTGTTAAGTGCTGCAGGTAGTGTGCCCAGCAGTCCCACTTAATTGCCGATTCTGCTCACAATAGCGTTGTGTGGAATATAAATGAGCGTGGCAGGGCTCCCTGGTGGGCCTGAATTTAGTGGAGTAATTGCCACTCACAGCTCACTGGAGCACCTGTTTGCACACACTCTTGTTCTCTCTCTATATTTATCTCCTCTATCTCGCGGTCATTCTTTTTCTTTGTTTTTCTTTACTTTCTCCCTCATTCCCTTCTGTCTGTCAAATCCTTCGCAAACTCGTTCGCTCCAGGGTACACGGCCATTGTGAAGTCCCCATGAAACTCTTCCATCCTCTTAATAGTTACCATCAACACAGTTCATTATTTTTTGATATTTTTTTTAACACAGACATTAATGCGTTATTTGTATCATCCAGGAAGAAAAGAGATTACGTTTTGCCATTTGTACTAACGTTTATGCTTTTTCTCTACCAGATGGTCCTCTGCCACGCCCCCTGCACCACCAGTCCTCCTCCTCTTGTCCTCACTCCCACGGCAATGCCCCTCCCCCTCAACAGCCACCTCCGCAGGGTGATTATGTCATCCCACACCCTGTCCTCCCCTTCCACAACCCCCTGCCCTCTCACGGGCCGGGCCACTCGGTGCCCCCTGCTCCTCCACCCTCCCTGCCTGCCCACCATCTACCAGGCTCCAGTGCCCCTCTGTCTCAGCATCTTCCCCCTGAGCACCAGGCACTGCAGCACCTGCCCGTTCTGGGCCCAAACCCTGTCCAGAGGCTCCACCAGCACGACATAATGCAGAGGTTGGAGGTTCAGAGACGCAGAATGATGCAGCACCCGACGTGAGTCACTGTGTGATTCCCTGTTTTGTGATATTTTAACTCGTGTTTCATTATGAAGCCGTTTTATAATGCACTATGCTTAAAAAGTTCAGCAAGATTTTAAAATATTTTTGTCTCTTCTGCACACCAAAGCTACATTTTATTTGATCAAAAATACACCTATATCTACCTATTTTATTACATTTTAAGCGCACTTTAGTCCCGTGATGGCAAAGATGAATTTCCAGCAAGTTAGTGTTCAAATAGTCACATGACCCTTCAGAAATCATTCTAAAATGCTGATTTGGTGCTCAAGTAACATTTCTTAGTAATAATATTAAAAAGAGGTGTGCTGCTTAATATTTTTTTGTTGATACAGTGATGTTTTTTTTCAGGATACTTGGATGAATTGAAAGTTAAAAGAGACCAGTGTTTATTTGAAGTAGATACTGTCACTTTTTATCAATTGAATGTGTCCTTACTGAATAAAAGTATTAAACTTTTGAATTGTAGTTTACCATTTCAGTTCATGTTTGTTTTGTTTGTTTTTGTCATACCCCACCCACCCCTAATCTCAAAGCCTTGTGTAACTAAAATAATCTGAAACTTTATATAAGGTGTTTTGCTAATGTCTTGCAAATGGTTTTCTACTTTAGTCTTTTTATGTAACAAATACATGTATGTAACAAGGTATTCCTCCTTCCTTAAGGCGAGCACATGAGAGACCCCCGCCACATCCCCATAGAATGCATCCTAACTACGGTCACGGGCATCACATTCACGTCCCACAAACTATGTCATCGCACCCTCGGCAGGCTGACCAGAGGACCACATGGTAGAGTATATTAAAAAAGTAGATTGTTTCTCTGAATTAATGTTTCTGATGGTTTGGAGCTGTTAGTTCCCTCATGAGTTTCCAGTTTATGCTTACAAAATCAGGATTTAGGATTAAAATAAGGTCTTTAAATTTTTATATTTTCTTATTATTGCTAGTTTTTATTGATAATTTATGTTTGAGATATGTAACAGGTACTTATGCTGTGGAACAACATAACTGAAAACCCATTAGATATTCCTGTAGGAGTTAACGGTGAATAAGCTTTCCTGATTGGCCTTCAAATTGACATGACTGAACATCATCTGTAATATCAGTAATATGATTAGGGCGGCACGATAGGCCTATATCGTTTCTATATCGTCGCATTACAGGATGTACGATGTCAAGTATTGGGATCGTAGTTGATCCGTATAAACCAAGCACCACGGCATCACTGTATTGGATTTGTTTATTTTGTATTAAAGTGACAGCAGCCCAATATTCCTGCTGCTGCTGTCTGTCGTTAATTTTAATCAAACAATAACAGACAAAGAAAATATCACTTTTATAGCTTTAACAAAGATTAGTTATGTTTACTTTATAAATTATAGACTATGCAGTGTTATTTTACACTTGATTACATTTGTCACTTACCTGAAAAACAAAGCACTGTTCCTATCTGTCTGTCTGTCTATCTGTCTGTCCGTCTGTCTGTCTGTGTCTGTCTGTCTATCTATCTATCCATCTATCTTATCTATCTATTTTTTCCAATATCGTACAGGCCTAACCATGATCTGTTAGTCATGATGTTGGTTTCAAACAATATATTGTTCACTGATTTAGCATGCCGGTTGTTGGTCTTCTTACTGTTTTAGGGAGCTGGGCATTGAAGCTGGTGTTACAGTAGCCCCCTACCCTTCAGGACACCTGCACCCGCATCTGCCTCACTATCACCCTCCACCTAGACTGCACCATTTCCCTATCCAGCTGATGGTGAGTCCATCATGAATGCGTACATTAGCATGAATAAAAAGCCATGATTTGCACTCAGGTATGGCACAGATTAATGGTGGCAGCCTCAAGCCGTGTATCCGCAGCATCTGTTATTACAGGGGGATTTGTACGGGTGCATGAATTATGCATCACAAGTTATAATGGAAGCTCATTAGACATTTCAAGTGTGAAATTTGAATTTGATTTATTTGAAAGACTAAAATTACTTTTGAATCATATGGAGTGACATGCAGGCACAGATGTGTGAAAAATTTCTAATGCCTTTCATAAATGTCAGGGCCCAAATTGCAGGTGTTTTTTACTAAAAATAGTTCGTGACCTTTCTGTTTTCTGTTTCTGTCTGTTTTCCCATTAAGTGCCATCGCTAATTTAATGTTTTTTGTTTCCTTCAGCACACTGGCTCAATGCCTGAGGTGACATATCCACATATTCGCTACATCTCCTCCAGAATGACTTTTGGCCGCACATATGAGGTAAGATCTGGAACATGTACCAAAATCACTGGTGATCTAAAGTTTCTTCCTTTCTAGAACAAAATACATTCCTTGAGGAATGCATAAAAAAATTAAAGTATTTGGTAAATTTATGGTGTT
>JAOTRC010000022.1:27753849-27768233 GCA_027497675.1 Cyprinella lutrensis
TAATTTCTTTTCGACTGAAGAAAGAAAGACATGGACATCTTGGATGACATGGGGGTGAGTAAATTATCAGCAAACGTGCTGGTAAAAGTGAACTACTCCTTTTAGTATTGTGGCTTCATGTATATTATATTTACTTTAAGACTTTCTCTGCATCTCACGTCGTCATTGTCGTCGATCATCCTCCTCAAGTCTTGCAGACGTTTCTCAGCAGCGTCCACCTGAAACAAACAGCGTTGCATGTTAAACCAAACTGAAAGTGACTCAAAACAGGATTCAGTGTAAACCACACTAGATATTGACCTCAGCCTTGGCCTGGTCTCGTTCCACCTGAAGAGCCTGGATTTTACTGCTGTAACGCTTTAATTGTCTGAGTATGAGCTTCAGCTTGTCCAAGAGCTCCTTATTCTGCATCTCCCATTGTCCAGCAAGATTTTTCAGAGTGAGAATGGAGGCGTTTTGTTTCTCCAGCTTCAGCTCCAGTCGAGCTCTAAGCCGATTAGCTCTCAGCTCTCGGTCCTTCATCTCGGTTTTAAGAGCATTTATCTGAGCGTCCCTCTCCGAGGAAAGAGTTGAGATCTCAGCCTGAAGTTCCCTCACGATCTTCTCAAACTCCCGAGCTTTTTCTTGGAGGGTTTCTTGATGGCTAAGCTCATGTCGAAGCAAGTCCTTCACCTCAGCCAGCTGGTTCAGAAAAGAGGTAATGTTTTCCTGCAACACGTTGTGTTTGCTCTCCAAAACAGAGATTTCTTGTTGTTTCAGCTCTTCATTTTCACTGTAACGGCAGATCTGCTCTTTCAGAGAGGTCACCGCTGCTGACAGAACCAGCATTTCCTCTTGTTTCTCTGATGCGGCTGAAGAAGCCGAGTGAAGCTCTTGCTGAAGTTTTTTAACCGTCTCCTCATGCTCTTTGCGATTTGATTTGATCAATTGGTTTATTTCAATATTTTGTTCCTTCACAAGCTTCAGCTCGTGGTCAACAGAGTCGTACTCGTTCCTCAGATTTCTGATTTCTTCGTCCTTTAGGGAAATCTGCCCGGACAGTTCCAGAATGTGAGTTTGGAGGCTTTCGATTTTAGTCAAAGCCTGACTAACCTGGTTCTCTCCTTCAGTTTTCTCCTGTCTGAGAACATTTATTTGCCCCTGAAGGTCTCCAATGGCCTGCAGATGCTCATTAAGCTCCTGCTGCAATGTGCATGCCTCCTTTTTCAAGGAAACATTCTCTGCTACCACTTTTTGATGCTCTTCCAGCTTCTTCTCATATTCCTGAACTGTGTTCTTGGCGCTTTGCAACTCAATAATCAAGGCATTCAGGACGTCCTGTTGTGATGCTCTCTCCA
Organism: Cyprinella lutrensis; assembly: GCA_027497675.1. NCBI lineage: Eukaryota > Metazoa > Chordata > Actinopteri > Cypriniformes > Leuciscidae > Cyprinella > Cyprinella lutrensis. The sequence goes on from JAOTRC010000022.1 coordinate 27,755,187, forward strand.
CTTCCAAACCCTGGATTTTAGCATGCAGAGCATGAACCATCTTGTCTAAAGAGACAACCTTCCCCTCCAGCTCTTCTCTCTGTTGGCGGAGGTCGGCAGAGATTTTGATCTCCGCTGTCAGCTGCGCTTCCACTTGATGCAGACGAGAAACATCACTTTCCAGAGCTGATATCTGCGCGGAGAGCATTTCTTTCTGACTCCGTAATGCCTCCTCTAGTGTTTCTCTCTCCAAACGGATGCTGTTGACTGACTGCTCCAGATCGAACACAACCATCTGTAGTCTTCTGGTTTCCTTTTCAAAAGAGGCTCTCTCCTCGGCCAACAAAGCCTCGACTTGTGCCTTCTCCTTCTCAAGACGGGCAATAGTGTCCTGAAGCTCAGCGAGTTTAAGAGTCAGATCTGCCAGCTCCTGTTTAAGCTTTTCCCACTGAGAAAAACAAAAAGAGATTAAAAACGTTAGTCAAAATCGGTCAATTCTATGAAGATGTTTTGAGCTCTAAGTTGTTTCTTACAATATTTTCCTTTTAACAATCAATGCATGTACTGAAAGAACATGAGCTTTAGACTCTGATTAACCCTGATTATTTTAGATTAAAGACAATGTTGTGTATCATCATGATAAATAATTAGATATCAATCTGCATATCATGCTAATATTTAGTAGCTCTTTTGAAGTAGAGTCAGACCGATATTATCGGTAATCAATGGCTGATAAATGAATATTTAAAAAATAAAAATAAAAACGGACGAAACATGCTTCAATCATCTCTCCTTGGCCTGTTATATCGAAAACGTATGTTTTACAATTTGCAGTATGATGTTATCTATTGCTATATTATGGCTCATCATAGACTTGCTAACCACAAAGCAAGCTAATGCCATTATCATCAGTGGAAGACCGTTAACGTTAACATTAATGAGCTTGGAAACCACAATGAACTTTTTCTGGCTAAATAAAGTTATGATTACTGTATTTATAACTACAATATCTCTAGTTACAGTCCCTGCATTGTAAAATGTAAGTTTAGACTTGCGAGGAGTGAACATTTAGACATAGAGAAAAAGTATCAAATGTATCTTGTGCAGAAAAGTTAGTTTTTCTTTTACACGTGTGTGAAATCCAACAATATTTAATAAAAAAAAATATCGGAATATCGAATTTTAAAACCTACAAATATTTGTATCGGTATCGGCCTTCAAAATCCTTTATCGGTCGGGCTCTAATTGCTATGAATCTTTGGGTACATTTTTATAAAAACATTTAATCCAAAATGAATGATTTAGCATTTTGAACTAATCATTTGAGTCAAAGATCGTGACCAATTCATAAATAACTGCCTCATTCTTTAAAGAGTCGTCCATTTAAATCAATAACTCGATTCACCCATTAAGACGTCACTTGCTGTCAGATTCTGGCAGCTAAGTTTCATGTTTAAGAGTCATAATATTTGTGGAGTGGAGAAACGCAAGTTAGACGCAAAATGCCTTCAGCGGACTTGGCCAATTAGCCAGTTTTGTGCCTCACCCATGCCATCACCTGGTCCCTCCAATCTCCAGAAAAATATCATCGCAGCTCTGTCGAACAACCTTCAAAGTACTTTTGGATCGACGGACACGTCGAAAGCCGAGGTGCTTTGGATACTGAACATGGTGACTAAACACCACTCATTTAATAGCAACAGATTAGCGATCTCATCCATGTTCCCTGATTCAGTAATCGTGAAGACATTCTCTTGCGGGCCCAACAAGATCGCTTGTATGTGAGCAGACATGTTCAGTTTTTAAGTGTAGTGTCTGTTCTCTAACTGAACTAAATAATTTGTATTAGACTAAATTATACTATATTTACTATACTATAAATATAGTATAATTTACTATAAAAAAAATGTAAACTAAGGTGGGGTCTGTGCCGCGATGGGCAAGCAGAGGTGGGTAGAGTATCCAAAAACTGTACTCAAGTGAAAGCGAACTGATTTAGACAGATTTGCTCACTTTTTTTGATAAAGTCTTTGAATAGAAACAACTCAGAGTGATTCATTTGTGAAATTGAGCATCGCTCATGCCCATTAAAAAGATCCAATGTGCTTGAACTATGCATTTAAGTTACAACTTGTATTGCATTAAAGCTGCAGTCTGCAGTTTTTCCTCTGTCGCCATCTCTGTTCAAAATCTGCAATTGCAGTCATTTGCGGAACTATCAACTTTACATGAGTTGTACTTCAACACCCTCGACACGGCACAGCGCAGATGAACACAATGTTTGAGGAGACTGTGAGGCTGTCAGTCATTGCGCCAGTGTGGATACTGGCATTCAGAATCACAGATTATTCTTTGTTCTGGATCTGATATTGCATTAAATTGTGCTGATTAAATCTAACAATCGCTTAAGTTATTATATCACGCAAAACCATGCAAATTATACTTTGTTCTCAAATTGTAAATGTTAACAACATCAGCATTGCATTACATGTAATGTCCTTCCGATATGTATCCTTGTTTTTCGCATGTGTCCGGTTGCAGTCTCTTTATTTCTGTAGCCGCTCCGAAGTCCAAACAAAGTCTTTAGCATTTTACAGCGGGTGAATCTGTTTTCACTGATTGTCGTTTGAAACTTTCTGGATCCGCCATTCAAATTAATAAGTTTAATTATATCAAGTGCTGTGAGAAAAAGATATAAATCTCCACCTCCAACATCCTCACACGCAATATAACTAATACTAGCCGTCGAAACTCCTACTTCATGTGTACAGATGTGATGTAATGACTCAAAAGCATGCTTGAATCTCCCGCCGAAATCCAACAGTACTACTGGAATTAAAATCGTTATTACAAGCTTAGTTCTTTGAATCGAGCTACGGCAAGCAGGAAGTTTTGAACACTGGCTGGTTATGTATTTTGGATCAGTTCTAACCCCAAAAAATCAACGGACTGTGGCTTTAAAATATAGTAACGAGAGGAACGTTGCCCAACGTTATGAAGTAAAAGTAACGTTTTTTGTTTTTTTTTTTCATTAGAAATGCACTTAAGTTAAAGTACCCACATTTAAATCTTCTCTTAAAAGTAACATTTTTCGAAAAGAATACTAGTGGTACACAATATATATCAGTCGCCGATATAATATCGGTTGATATGATACATTTTTTACACATCGGTATCGTTTCAAAATAATATATCGATATGCTTTTTTGTTTGTTAGTCTTAATTAGTTAATGATTAGTTAGTATCTCTGAAAAAAATTCACAAATTCTTAGATCAGTTTTTGTTTTATTTTCAGGAGACCGAGGAAGAGGAATCCGAAAAAGGTATGTCTGGTCACTCATTAGGGTGGAGATGTAACTCTTGTTTTTCAGGTTTCAGAAGGTTGGACTTCTCTTGCTTCCTTGTTTTTTTGCTGGTTTTCAATCTCAACGTTCTAGCCGTGGGTCTTGCAACAATTCAGACATTAAAACGTTCCATCTGGACCATGTGCTGCATCAAAGGACAGATAACGCTTCACCATTTGTGTTAACATCAGTGAAACTCCTAATCTCATCATCATCTAATTTGTTCAAGAGCACATTACCCTGCCACCACATGTCATCAGCAAGAGGAAGCCTTTCGCCTACTCAAAGAGTTTCGTCTGTTCAGAACACCACCAAAGGTTCAGCAGGATGCCTCTTTCTTTCTGTTGAGTCTGGACTACCTCCTGAAATGGAGACGGCAACAGGCTTTGACTGGTCAGAACATATTTTGCCTTTGACTGGTCAGAACATATGTTACCCTCGTTCACCAAAGTCTTGACACTTCTTTCTGACTGCAATATAGCCCACTTGGCTTAAAGGGACATCAACATCACTGCTTGTGCTTTGAACTCAAGACCTAGTGGACACCCACCTAGTGGACACCCATTTTTAGCCGTGTTACTGGACAGAATGCTGTGAACAAGGCCGGATTTCCCTTCCCAACAACGGATCAGAGAAGGTTTGTCACCCTGTTTTTGATTCGCCTTCATCAGCTGTAAACTGAGATGGACAGTCATCGGAAACGTTTGAAAGACCCTTGATGTGACCACAAGAAGCATAGTGACATCTGGCAGGAGGACTTGCGTTATATGCAATTTCACTCTGACTGAATGCATGTCTGTAAAGCAGAGAAGTGACACCATCACCCAGTTGTGGAACCTTCAAAATGTGGACCAAGATGGATTGTCATTGGTGCTGCGAGAAGATTGTTCAACCTCTTCGTTGTTCTCTAAGGAATGTGTTTTATGTATACCTGTGGTTTCCTCACCCTCGATGACGACTAACACTAAACTTGCTCTTTGTTGTACTTTCTAGGTCACGTAGCACAGAGATGTGAATGTTAAACAATGTGTTTTTTGCCATGTTTTATGCTTGTTAAATCCCTCAGATGTAACTGATACTGATGATGCTACTCGTGACAATTCTAAAACCTTCTCCTGTGAAGACGGCCTTGGAGAGCCTGAGCCAGAGGCTGAGGCAGGAGTGGAGCCTGACCTTGAGGCTGATGCAGATGTGGAACCTGAGCCCGATCCTGATGTGGAGATTGAGGCCGAGAGAGAAGCTGAGCCTGAAGTCCCAGCGATGGAGGCCACGGAGAGCGAACCTGCTCCTGAACCCGTAAAAGAAGTTGAGGATGACAATATATCTGTCACCATCCAGGCCGAAGATGCCATCACACTGGATGTGGATGGCGACGACCTCCTGGAAACAGGTAAAAATGTGAAACTTCCAGATTCTGAGGCAGACAAGGGCTGCGAAGAGCCTGAGGCCACTGCTGAGATGAGGCAGGAGACAGATTCATTGACCGAAGCGATAGATGGCCGCAAGGATGGTAAGAGAGATGACGGGCTGAAGTCTGACGCCGCCAAGAAAGACAACAGAGAGGCCTCGAAGAAAGGAGAAACGGGAGACAAGGAAAAGGATTCTGGGAAGAAAGGCCCCTCTTCAACTGGGGCGACAGGTCAAGCAAAGAGGTTTGTCTTTCTATGTCAGTTCTTTAAGATACTACTACCAAGTTCCAGCTCAATAAGAACTCAGCATTGTGGGTAGCCGCAAGAATTTTTTCATAACGAGTTGTTCATTGTACCTAATCCCTGCCTTTGGTTTGCTCTTTTGGTTTGGTTTGCCATTTTTTCGAGTTTGGTAATTGGAATTAAACGAGGAGCAGAAAACACGTCTGTTACGCACACATTTCCAGCACTTGCTTTTCCAGTCCCTACTTATGGGTTAAAAAAAGAGCAATAGTTCCAGTGATGTCAGAGGGGTTTGTCAGTCCAGTGAAGTGATTCTCTCTGAAGTTGAGCACCCTCCTGAGGATGTCATTGGTCAAGGGAATAAATTGGCAGAAAACCTGACACCCACCTTGCTCCTGTGGAAAAGCAAGAGAAAGAAGCCTTGTTGGAGTTTTGTCCGAGTGCAAGACTTGCCTATGGGGATTTTTTTTTTGTTCTTTTCCTTTTTCTGTAATGCACCAAACATTTGTATAACCTTTGTTGTTCATTTGGAGATGTACCTCGGTGCCCGCAGTCGTCTCTCATGCTTTGGTACTCATTTATGTATTTTTCTCTTCTTGTTGCTCTCATAATATTCACATTTTAGCTCTTCAAAGGACAGAGATGGAAAGACTACAAAAGACGATAAAGGTATGACTTTATTTCCTAAATGGGTTTGCATTTTGGAGTTTCAGCCTTATTTAAATGATGTATACAACATCTGGCCTACAAGATAAAACATCAGTATTAACCTATTGTGTTTTTGAGCAGTAGTAAAAATCTGCCAGATACAATTTGAAGTTTAATTATTTGGAAATTTAATCTGCTCTAATCCTCAAGTTGTTATTAAAGTAGTGGCATGACTTGTTCTCTTTTCAGGAAGTGGCAGCAGCAGCACCAGCTCTACTCGCAATCTGTGGGTGAGCGGTTTGTCGTCCAATACCAAAGCAGCTGATCTGAAGAACCTCTTTGGCAAATATGGAAAGGTAACTGCTATTTTTATATTATACATTAGCACCAGCTTCAAATTAACATGCTTGTGATGTTGTGAGCGGTTGGAAAAAACACATTTAAAAAAAAATATAATGTTTCAAAATAGGTTTTTAGTGCCAAAGTGGTCACCAATGCTCGTAGCCCAGGAGCCAAATGTTACGGACTAGTTACCATGTCATCCAGTGCAGAAGTGGCCAGATGCATCTCTCACCTGGACCGAACAGAACTCCATGGACAACAGATATGTGTGGATAGGGTAAGCACTTAACCACTGTGGGATCATCAATTGTGTTTGAACAAGTGGTATTTCATACTTAATCTCTAAACTCTTGGTATCATCCTCATAGGTAAAAACTGACCCCTTCAAAAAGGACTTCTCAAAGAAAGAGGGAGAAGAGAAGACAAGTTCCAGTAAAATTTCTGGAGAAAAGCGCACTCTAACGGGAGCAAAAACCTGCAACAAGTAAGAGTTTATGCAATTTTCATCTCTTTCCGTTTCATTGGTTATACACTGGTTATACTTTCCTTCCTTGTTTTAATAGGACTCCAGTTTCATCTAAGAAGGAGGAGAAGAAATCAGACAAACCCTCTGAGAAGGACGGCAAAGAAGCAAAAAAACAGGACCCCAAAGGCAACAAATCTGATGCACCATCTTTCAATTCAGGAGCCGACGCAGCAAAGAAAGATGATAAGAAACATGGACGTATGTCATAGTTTGGTTATATTCACTTACTGAGAAAGCTTAAGAATTTCTATTCGTGTTTTAAATATCTGTATCCATCCCTTCCTATCCACAGGAAAGAGTCCAGGTAATATGGTTCCTGACCATATTAAAGGAGATCAACACTTCAATAAATCTCGACCTCCTTTCAGAAGGGGTGGAAGGTTTGAGAAGGTACTGCAGACATCCTCCGTATGAACCGTATTATCAAGAAAGAGGTAGAAGTTATCTGATTGTGTATTTCTTTGCAGCCTGGTCCACCCAACATGATGAACCGACGTCCCAGATGGTTCATACCACCTGAGGAGGTTGGTGAACCCCTTATATTTTGAGAAGACATAACCAACCGTTATTAAGACTTAAGACTAAATACACTCTAGTATTTTCTTTGAGAGTATTTTGTTCATACTTGCAGATGGAGATGATGAAGAAAGGACGGCCCATGCTCAACAAAGGTGGAAACAAAGACATCCTGCCATTTGAGAAGATGAAGGAACAGCGTACGCGTGAGCGCATGGTCAGGATGGAACGCGTTCGCAGGGCTATGGAACTGCGTAGGTAGGTGGACATTCATTTACGTTCACACACAAAACAGTAAAGTGCTTGAGCTGCAGTCTGTAACGCTGTTTTGGTGTAATATCTAGACGGCGCGAGGTAGCAGAGCGAGAGCGCCGGGAGAGGGAGCGTATCCGCATTATGCGCGAGCGTGAAGAAAGGGAGAACCTAATGAGAGAGCGCCAACGACTGGAGGTGGAAAGACAGAAACTCGAACGCGAGCGCATGGAGAGAGAGAGACTAGAACGGGAGCGGATCCGTATAGAGCAGGTACAACCACGAAATACCTGCCCGTGGAAACTCAAAGCAGAGATTCTGTCTTTACGTTGATGTTCTAAAAATGTATGTGTGCAGGAGCGACGCAAGGAAGCAGAGCGTTTGGCTCGTGAGCGCGAGGAACTGAGACGGCAGCAGGAGCAGTTGCGTTACGAACAGGAGAAACGAAACAACTTAAAGAGGGGACGTGATGTCGACCAGAGGTGTGCAAACAACACTTTTGGATATTGATTCTTGGGGTCTAGTGATTTCTATGGTTCAATATGATTAAGTTTTTTTCATCTCTGTATGTGCAGGAGGGAAGACCCCTACTGGAACAGTGGTAAAAAGATGCAAACGCAGCCAGAGGGCCGGATCGGTCAAGCTGGAGACTACAATAGCCGACAACAGAATCGTTTTAATGATTTCAACCCCAGAGACCGTAACCGATACCCACAGACATCAGCCGGGCAATCTAACAACTTTGATAGGTAAGCAATCACAAAAAAAAGTAGGAAGAATTTTCCCAACACTTTCATTCTAATGAGTAAATCTACCAAATTTCCGAATTGGCTCAAGTTGCGAATGAATGGCAACTGATGAATCCTTTTTTTTTTGGTAGACGCAACCGCTTTGACAATGAACCTGATGCAAAGAAAAATCGCCCTGCTCCGCGCAGAGAAAGTTCAGGGTTTGACCGCTATCCAAAAGTCTTTGAAACGGTACGAAGACCAGAGCCACCACCTCCACCTCGCACAGAGCTGCGAGACAGCGATCGCCGAGAGATCCGTGACCGTGATGAGCGTAGGCAGGTGTCCATGCCTGATCGACCAGCTGGAGGCAGAGCACCACCTCCTGTCATTGCTCACTCTCGCACCCCTAGAGACGGCAGCCACACTGGCTGGAAAACTGATGGGGGAATGAATACGAAGCAAGGAGATGTCAGGTACAGATGAGCTTCTGTTTGGATTGCTCTATGGTTGGGAATTGAAATTTGTTTTTTTATTCAGTACCTTTTCAATAATTGAATGATTTTCATGACAATGGGTCACATTACCTGTTCTTCTGTGTTGTTCCATCAATGTGGACAAAAAGTACTCTGACAGCAGTGTTCATTTTATTTTTTATTAAGGGGAGATATTTACAATTGATTACTGTTGATTATTTGGTTACACTTTACAGTAAAGCTTCATTAGTTAACATTAACTAAGAATGAACAACTATTTCTACACCATTTATTAATCTTAATTTCAACATTTACTAATACATTTTTAATACCAAAAGTTGTATTTGTAGTTAATGCATTGTTAACAAACAATGAACAACAGTATTTATTTTTAACTAAGATTAACAAATGTATTGATCATTGTTAGTCCATGTTAATTATTTCATTAACTAATGTTAACAAATGAGACCTTTTTGTAAAAGTGTTACCGATAATTTTGACCATTTATAATGAAAATTATAAATTGCATGAAATCACTATCTCATCCATTTACATCCAGCATATTTTTTATTGCCAATGAGACGAACAATTATTTCTTTTAAAAACACATTGTCGTTAACAAATACAGAAGTAGCCGTAAATGATGCACACAATTTCAGGAAAAGAATCCTCCCTTCGCTAGAATACATTTTAACTGCACTGTGGGGCATTTTGGCCCCTACATAAAAAAAAAATAACATTTTTGTTCCTTTCATTGGCATGAAGAAAAAAAAAACAAATATATAGCCACCAACCTCATTTATAGAAGCACGTAATATTGGATTTAATCCTAAATTTCATTTCGGGGCGGCAATGGCTCAGTGGTTTATGTAGGTTGTCTACAATCTGGATGGTGGGCCATCCCCAGTATTTTAATTAAATATTCTCTAATTTGCATATGTTTAAAAAAAAAAAAAGAAATCTGAGTATTGAATAAGCCAGGTTCCTTTAAAAAATGATTTGTAGATAGATAAGGCAGGTCAAAACGTTAAAGGCAGAAACATGAAAAAGTCTTTATGCTTACGCAAACTGAAGAGCATGCGTTAAAACTGCGCTCGTATACCAGTAATTATAATAATCCAACATTGATTAAGGAAAATCTTTTGTGCAAACGGATGACTTAAATGAGGCCCCAGGTCTTTCATTAAAAACAACTCTCGAGTCAGTCTTGAACTCACAAGATATCAAATATCTCACTGAATAAACACCATCACAGACTGACATTTCTGGCTTGGCGTTGGTGAGCTGCTAGTAACCATTGATTGCTGCTTACTATTACAGAGCCGTGCGAATGCGTCCCGAACGTCCTGGCAGAGAAGGTCCTGGACCTGCCATAAGAGGGGTGTCCGCAGCCAGCCGTGGCAGAACCAGCTTCAACAGTCGAGACGGAGGCAGACCTGTGGTTATGGGAGAGCAGGTGAAGTGTATGCCTCTGACACTTAGATTTGTAGACCTCCAGCAAAAGGATGACTAAATAACCTCCATTTTTTTCACAGCCGCACTTTGGCAGTGGCAGGCAGGTGGTGGTGGAGCGGCATGGGCGCGATCAGGGCCCCAGGAAAGACTGGCACGGGGCAGCAGGATCACAAAGCGGATTTACAGATAACCGTCGAATGGGGGACACTAGGCCTGGCATGATGGCACCACACTCCAGGTTTGTTTTGATCTAGACTGCATATTTCAAAATGTCTTCTCTTCTAGACCAGATCTAGCCACCTTATTTTTATTGGTTTTGATTGGTGGTGTTTCTTTCTGCAGTCATTCCTCCACTGGTATAAACAGAATTGTGCAGATCACTAATGTTCCCATGGCTGGTGGCAGCGGAGGATTCAAGCCCTTTAAAGGAAGGTTTTAGCATCTGACTCTTCACAACAAATACATATAAATACTTTTTTTGTTTCCTTTTTTATTTTGAACTTTTGATGTTTTTAATCGGCTTAATTTATAGCCACGAGATTATTGTAAAGATTCACATTGATTTAGGTTTTTTTTTTTGTAAAGGCTTTTCTTTCCTGAACTGTACTCTGGTGATCTGTAAACAACCTTTGTGCACATACATGTTTGTTTAGATGACCATAACTTCCTGTTCCAGATGCTCTCATTTGCTTTGGGCAGACTACTGTGTGTAGCACTGGACACATCTGTAATTCCATTAACATTTCAATGTGATCCCTTTTTTTTGTGGTTAATGATTGTTCTAGTTCATATTAAATTATGTGAATTATGACATCTCTGTAGTTTCTGTAAGTGTGCAGCCATACTTGCCCACAGTTGAGAATTTAGCGAATCTAAATGACAATCGGAAGAATCACACAGACTCACTGACCAGATTTCCTTTAATCAGATGTATTGTCCCTCATCTAAGGCATTTGTTACAGAAAAATTGTCCATCTACTTTTTGACACAGTTGGGCTACATAAATGTTTTTGGTCTTTAATGAACCTTACCCACAAGGGAAGGTTGACCCTTGTAGTATCCTAATATTTTTTTTGTCCTTTTTTTCTTTTTGCTAAGTTAAAATCTTTTGTGTAAATATAGGTATAAACACGTATAAAGGATATAAAATAGAAATTGTTATGGGACTGTTCTTTAAAATGATTTAGGAGTACATTGTTGTATTCAGCTGTTAAACATGCATCACAACTGCCTTTCCATTATGGACTGACCCAGTAAAATTTCAACTTCCAGACAAATGCAACAAGAGAATTCTTTCCAGTTCCCATCATTTGCAGACAGCATGTAATGTGTGGCATTTCAGTGTCAGTGAAGTTCAGAAAACAAGTATCCATTTGTAATGCCCTGTCAATCAAAAGCCCTCTCTTCAATATCAGATTTATTGTCCTTATACCTAAATGGCACTAAGATATGAAACATCAAATTATATTCATGAGAAGTCTTGCAAACCCTTGCTATCTGGAAATGGCAGCATTTAGAGTGGGACTAAACCATTAGCAAGATCCTAATGTTCAGTTCTTAATATAGCTCCATAAATATAAGCCTTATTGCAAAACATGGTATATTTACTGGGTATTATGAAACAGGTTCAGCTGTAACCACACAAAATCTGGTGATTCTAATTGTATAAAAAGAGGTATATTTCTCATCTAGTGCATTCAGTGTAACAGTGCATAAATAACTCAAATGGTCTATGACCTTTAACGGAGTTTCAAAGGGGTGCTGCACACCAATGACCAACTTAGCAGACAAGGCCTTGGAATATTTACTGACATTATTTGGGGGTCAAAAATAGATTTAGCTAAACATTTTAGACAGTTTCAAGCCATTTTCTATTTGAAATAGGTTTTCTGTTTTTTTTTTATAGAGCTTCCACCCACCATCCACCCCCCATAAATATGACATTTGAGTATTTATCCCACTAAAATGTAACTTCTTGTGACATTTTACACATCTGCAATTAGCAAGATCATTTTAGAAGCAAATGGTTAAAGCTTAAGCACATTACAGATGAATAAAGTTATTGGCAAACGATACAAACGACATAAGCTAATGCACAGTGGGTACATATATGTGCTTGAGAAGTCTGTTGCACGTTGTCCTTAATCACTCCATCAGACATGCCACTGATCAAAAGCACCCTGGAATGTCCATATTTAACCTGACCTGCAAGTACAACAATTGAGTAAGTATGTGACTTTCACGAATGAACTGGATCAGAACTGAGCGTCAGCTTATAATAATGATAAAGTTTGTTGTCGGTTAAAATGGATGACTTACCAGTTACAGATATATAATATCTCATTTCATCCCAAAAACCTAAGTACAAACCTTTTAAGACAATTCTCTGCCAAATCTATCGTAACTAGCTTGCACTTCCTACCAAATGATGCCAATCTCAGAAGTGACAGAAGCTTAGTGATATTTATGAATTTAAATAGTTCTTGTAGTTACTATTTTAAATAATAGTTCTAGAAATGTGACATGATACCGGAATGCTATTACCTTCTTGGGAAACAATAAAAACAGATTAAAGGGATAATTCACTTTGAAATTAATTTTTGATATGTTTTAGCTTAGGGCATCCAAGATGTAGGTGTCTTTGTTTCCACAGCATTTTCAATTTGGACATTGTTTGGTCAAACTGTTGTTGTCTGTCAGTCATATAATGCAGTTTTAGGGGGTCCACCTCAAAGAGCATGTACAAAGAAGTCAAAATTAAACATGATTTAATGACTTGTGAACATAAGTACACATTGATGGCCTAAGACACGAAACGAGCGTGTCGTGTGAAAAAACGTGAAGATTTCGGAAGTTTTAGCTTTCACTAAACATATTTAGATATATGGGAAATCACAATGGAAGACGATTTCGATATCTAAATATGTTTAGCCAAAAGGTACAACTTCCGAAATCTCCATGTAAACAATGCGTGACTAGAGGCGAGAGAGATCACTTCCGGTGTACGTTGAACACGGTTCTGTTCGGTTCAGTTGGACATCTGATTTAGATTAGTTTGACGGCTGTTAACAAGAGGTAAAAACTATATAAATACTGTTCGTTTTCTCACACAAACCACTCGTTTCGTGT
>JAOTRC010000022.1:27781126-27796527 GCA_027497675.1 Cyprinella lutrensis
CGTACAATATAAAACAACACATACAAGCACGCATCAAACAATCATACCATTAAAAGCTATTCTAAACAGATATGTTTCTATCTGAACCTTAAAGATTTGTTCATTTTTTTCAAAAGATTGAAAAAGACAAAAAACACTCATTTCACATAAACCACTCATTTCATGTCAATGTGTATTTACAAATGTATAAATACTAAAAGGTGTGACGCTCATTGTCTTGTACACACAGACAGGATCAGATCAAATACTGAGGTCAATCCTATTCTAGCGATAATCTTGATTAATTCCTATAACGATAGTGACAGATAATGAGAATTAAAATGAAGGCTTTTTGTTATATCTCTTCAAGGACTAAATTCTAATCTGCATTTCAGGCAACTCACGCTTCTTTCATCCTCTCAGAACATATCAAGAGGACAAATCTGGTTTTGACTAAAAATTTCAAGTAGTCATTTCCCATCTAGACAGCAGTCCATCTTTGTCATACCCGAACTGTATTTAGCACTCGAAACGAGACCAAACCTGACAACCATATTCTGACACAGAGTGAGCACAGCCTTCATCTCACCTTGTCTCCGATGATCGATCAGAATAGCACAGCTCATCATCTCGCAGCTCAATACAAAAGTATGAAGTTTCCAAATCAACACTAGATACCTTTAGAGAACTGCAGAGTCATGAGTCCCAGCTCTCCTGGAAAACGAGCCAGGATGAATCAGTGTGGCACAGGCTGACCCGATGGCCAGTGGGTGGATGAGAGCATGTAGAACTGGCCCCGGGTCAGATGAGCGTTAACAGATTAGCCAAGACCTATCCACCCACAGCTCCCATTCAGTCCGGTTGAGCCCAGAACCGCTTCCAACCCCCACCCACGCCCAGCCTGTGTGTGGCCCGGCACTGTCCCCGTGCCCGTGCCAGCGTTTCTGATCCCCTCCACTGCCCTGACCCACTTTTCCCAGCTCATTTACTCTCGCTCCAGTCCAGCAATGTTCACTGAGAAGGCTACACAAGCTTTAATACAATCAAAACCTCTATTAGACTGAAAAACAACTGATAAACACAGTCAAACCTGAGAGATGTTAATACGTGCACTGTTTGCACGGCAAAACACACACAGATAGCATAGCAGACAGGCCCATTAAAGTTCTTCCGGACCTTTTGTGTGTGTGCGTCTCCCTCACTCTCTCTTACTGCCAAAAAAAAAGCGCTTCACTGACTGTCAACACACACACAGAGCCTGCCCAAAGACTGTCAGCTGACCTACAGTGTAGAGAAACAGCATTATTCAAGCATGAATGAAGCTAGGTTAAACTCTAAATGATAAGTACATTATAAAAACTAAAGCTAGATTAAAACAAACACAAAGCAAAATCTCCTTTAGACGGCAGACTCCATCCAGTCAGCCTCCACCTACTCCAATAAACAAGAACACACACTCGGGAACATCAGAAACATTGTTGTCTTAACCCTCACATCCTCAAACTCACATACAAAATAGAATCGGCTTTGAACTGCTTGGAAGTGAGATATTTTAAAGTGAGTTTATTACAAATTGCAATTAAAAGATACTCACATTAGCACTATTATATTATAAACTATTTAATAAACTATTAACAAATTGGAGGGATATGAAAAAGACAGTGAAGAACCTGATTTTGGGGTCATAACTTATCCCCAAAACAATTGGGAAAAATTAGAAAATTTATATAGATTACTTTGTTTTTGAAAGTCTTTTGTGCTCATTAAGGCTAAATTTATATAATGAGAAATAAAGTAAAAAAGTAATATTGTGAAATAATATTAATCTTTAAATTAACTGTTTTAATATGTTTTTAAAAAGTAACCCCTTATATGGATTAATGAATTGTCAGCATCATAACTCCAGTCTTCAGAGTCACATGATCCTTCAGAAATCATCCTAATATGCTGATTTGATGCTCAAAAAACATTTCTTATTATTATCAATGTTGAAAACAGTTGTTCAGCTTGATGTTTTTATAGAAAGCATTGCACATTTTTCCAGGATTTTTTGATGAATAGAAAGATTTATTTGAAATAGAAATCAGTTGCAATAAAATTCCTCTACTGACACATTTGATCAATTTAATGCATTCATGCTCTATAAGTATTAATTGATTTAAAAAAAAAAAAAACTTTTGACTGGTAGTGTGTTTTTTAGTATTTTTTTTAGTTAGATATAAGCTCAATTGGAATCAAATTACTCCACATGGAAAATACAGTAACATGCAGTAAACCTTCACCTGCTTATCGGAAACTGTTTTTGGGCCGACTGGGCAGGCCTTACAGTAATGAAAATCTGTTTGTTTGTTTTTTTTCTCCAGTATTTCTTTATTGCATTATGGTGTTTAGACTCACATTTTTGTAATGATAATTGGGGTTAAATCAGTATTTGCTAAATATGATTTTTATTTGGCGGGTGAAATATGACTCGTTCGTTTTTGACAGGCTTTGTGGTATAATACATAATATAAACAATCTACAAAAGAGAAAGCCCAGACCAGCCACGAGCCAAACATACCAAACGCTGTACAGCAAATAGCTCTATAAAAGGTTCATACTCTCTCAATGCAACACAATGATGATATTTCTCCTGCCATTACATTAACAGTTGCATTCAACAGGAATGGACTATTGTTTTCACAATTCCATTAATTCAATGGTGATTCCATGCATAAATGTTGATCTAGATGACTAACACAGCTTATTTCCTAAAAGTACTGTAATGCCACGGAGAATAACTGGCTGTTTAATGACAGAGAATAAAGCCAAGCTCTCTACAAAAACATAAGGATGTTTTGAGCAGATATCTTTCTAAGCGTCTAGGCTAATGTTTTCTCCTCAGTCAGAGCCTTAGGCCTCACCTTTCACTCCTCGTTCTGAGTGTTACTTAGCACCGCACCAGCACACAAACACACTATGTATGTAAACAGCCAGGCAATCTTCGCTAGACTTCTGAGTCACAAGCAAAACTGCTGTTTCTGTTACCTGTTCGTAGTTCAACCGCTGAGCCTCGGAGATCTCTTTTGGCTTGGCTTCAAGGATATAGTCTCCTGTTGTGATGGAGTGAAAGCAAGAAAGAATAAGAAAGGAAGGGTTAGTGAAAAAAACATTTGAGAGACAGCGCAATTATGGAAAACACATGCTCACAGGAGACACAGCTCTCTCCTCTTCACCTTGTTGCAATTAACAAACTGTCTACATATGGCAATAAACCAAAAGCAGTAGATATTTACAACCCCAGCCTTTCTGTATTTACAGCTTTAGTGTGAATGTCTGCCAATTCTGTGGCAAGACAGTGATTGGAGCCTACCTGTTTTAGTGGATTGGCCTAAAAGGTCAAACTAGCATGTCACAAAGTTTGTTTACATGTGCATATCTAAGTATTTGTGTTGAGTAGAGGAATCACTTGTCTGTTCAATATATATCTACACATTACGCAATGCATAATGCAACGCAAATGACATTAAAATGTATGTACGGTATATACAATTAGACTAGAGGCAAACTGAAATCTGTTTGTGTATACAGGTAGGGCAATGCTGAGTGAGCAACAATCGCATTATGTAGGTCTGTTAGTCTGACTTAACAAAAACCAAACTACTATGATTTCATTCAGACTAGAGCTGTTACATGACACTGTAAAAGTGCATGTAAACACACTTGGAGGTTGTCAAAGATGCAAATATCACATTTGTAGAGTAAACATAGTTGTAGTGCTATTACCTTAGAGAAATTTCAGCAAAATTTCACAACAAAAGTTCCACTGTCCATTGTCAATAATGCAGTGATATTAAGCACAGCTCATACAGAAGTCTCTTTCAAACCAAACAGCTTTCTATTGGCCAAAATGGCGAATTTGTGAAACAAATTTCTTTGAACCCAGTGTGAAACCTTTCATCCTTATGTTCCTATTGAAATGATTTCACCAAACAATAGTAAATACGGCTGTACCAATGTTTTCTTATTTGTGAATGACTGCCTATTCATAGAGCATCTACTTTGAGTGTGAGTCATTTTAACCTGCATTTGCGCCAACCATCTTTTTTCCTGGCAATTATAAGTTTGGTGGTTTGACCTTTGAAAATTAAGAAATGATCACTGTAGTAATATTTCTGATTTTCATTTATTATTAATAATTATTATTTTTCCCCAAGGGTGTAGTGGGACAAGAACAAGTGGTACAAACTGACAAGCAGTTTCAGAATTCAACTCAACATTTAGTTTGACCTCTATGCAAGTTTTATCATTGTCCTCCTTTTATTGTCTTGTCCGAACTAACTTTTCAGCAGATCAGTGAAGCGGGCTACAACAGAGAGAGAGGGCAGCCATGGCTGCTGGCATACATGAGAAGTACTGACCCAGGGTTTTGCTCTAATACAGGAGCACCTGTCATCCGTCTCATTAACATTCTGAACACACAGTACAGGAGCACCGCTCGGCTGAACCGACCATCAAATCAAGGCCAAATCACTGCAAATTCCATTCCAGAGCAGTCTATTACAAACTTGTCACCTTGCAAAGCTTTCCAGTGACTTATCATTGTACTAATAATTCAGCGAAAGCGAATTATAAGGTTGCACCCGCCATAGTTGAAAACAAACATGTTTAAAATGCCAGAGGAAGCATAGATGTTTCTGCTCTGACAAAGCACGAACGTGTGAGAGAGAAGCGTGAAGCTCGGCTGTTTTATTTTCGTCCCACTCCCTCAGACTCCAGCTTCCTCTGATCAGTGCCAAGAATGCGGCCCAGCACAGGCAGGTTCATTCGGGCTACTTTCGCTTATTTCTGCTTAGCAAAAACACTTCGTTCCAACTCCCGCCTCTTCATTTCTCTCTCAGTTCATCTCCAGCTGATCTCTTTCTCAGTCAATTTCTTTGTCTCTCCCATACCAGGCCTCTCCTTTAATCAGAACCCATTAAAAAGCTTCTTCTGCTACTCACACTGCTTTACAAACTTCTTTACTGCTCTCGTTCACTTTATAACATAAAGCTGGTTCAGCCAAAATGAAGATTTTGTCATTGTGGTCTCATATGGCTTCAAACCCGCTTGACTTTGGCTTTTGTGGAACACAAAAAGAGAATTGTACTTCCTGCATTTTTCATGATAAGAGCCAGCATAGACTTTTTAACATAAAAATGTACCATTATATATATCATAAAAGCGGTCCATAAGAGGCGTGATGCATATTCTAGGTCTTTTGAAGGTTGTGTGAGTAACAGGCTGATATTTAACTCTTTATATACTTGATAACAATCGAAACTCACATGAATAAGTTACAGCCGAATTCTGCCAAATAACAACTTTTTTGGGGTCTGATTGTTATACAAATGTAACATAAAAAAGACAAGTATGCACAAGAATATGCCAACTTTTTTGATGTTCTTGCATTAATTTTTTGATGCCGGAAAGCTCTTTTCACAGTAGTTTCACAGAGCAACCAGTTGAATTCTTTAAAAAATTCCTTGTGTGTGTTACACAAATAAATAAAGTGTTACAGGTTTGGAATAACATCAAGCTGAGTAAATTAATTTTTGACAACAGGGACAGTAATGAGACAAGAAGACGCTTCCCCAAGTCTTACTTTCATGCTGAAATTGTCTTTTTAATTGTTGGAATGATGAACAATTTACTCAGGCAACCAAAAACATATAACGCCTAAAATCAGTCATCAGGGGTTTGGTCAAATTGTTTTGATGCTAATAAAATAAATTAAAATTAAACTTCTGTATCAATTTAATGCATTGAACATTGATAAAGCCAGTTTAGTGTAAAAAAAAAAAAAAACAACTTCTTGGGTTACTTGGGAAACATGCTATAGTAGATGCTCAGAAAATGAAAGCATGCAACTGAACTGAAGTGCATGCTTTGATCAAATCAGTGAAGACCGCGGAGTTGACAGGGTTTGTTCATGGACCGCTGACTTTGCCGGGAAATAAAACACTAACAGTGCTGTAAAGTACAGCAGAGGAGAGTGTGAGATGATGTCTAATGGACTTAAACAGCTTACTGCACCTAGGGAAGAGAAAAGCAATTTACAGATGCCTGTGTAGCTAACCATGGATGTCTTATAAGTGTGCTTCTGAATAAATGCAAGCTCTAAGCTATGATGGGAGTACCTCAAAATGAACATTCAGAAGGTCAAAAACAGCAAATGTAAAAAAGTGCCCAGCTGGCACACTCTTCATCTGACACGTTTTTGTATCTAGGGGATTTCCGTTTCTGTGTCAGGCATGCTTTAAATCACATTGACGTGTGTGCTTATCAACAGCTCAGCAATATGAGGAATACGTCAGAGTGGTCTCTAGACAGACAGCTGGGAATGGGGTGTGTATAGCCTCAAGCATGTTCAATGAAGTCAAATTTTCCAAGCTGTAAAACTGACCCTGACCAGCTTCAGGGGGTTGTATTTCTCATTTCTGAAGCTGTTGTACACTTGTCACTAGTATCTTATTATGATGACACGTTATGCTGTCCAATTTTATTGCAAGAATTGGGGAATTAGTTAAAGAAACGATTATTATATACACACATTAAATATAATACAAAACCACATTTAAAATTAAATAACATTATTAGGCTTTCTGTGTATCTTTAACCACAGCGTCTGCCATTTAAACACATATGCTTAATAAATACTCATATTCTTGCATACAAAAGTTTGTCGAGTTTTATAACTAAAAATATACTCCAGTGACCACACCTATGTAAAGAATGACATTTTGAGACCACATCCTCTGTGGTCACAACCACAGCACTTTATGAGGGTGAGCAAGGCACAAGCTTGCTTGCTAAGTTCATAAAGTCTAGACTTTCCAGCAAGATTTCAAACAAAGGACAATCTGAAGTCAGTAAAGATCACCCTGATTAAGGCTCATTAGCCAAACACGCATCGGTATGCACTATGCATTTATTTGAAAACTGTTTTTAAAGGCTGAAATAAAGGCTTTTTATATACATTTACTTAAACTCTGTTAGTTGCCTTGGCTTGATTTGTTTTTTGAGTCCCTAAAATCTACAGATTTATTTCCCTAGATCCAAAAAGCACCTGATATGGATTTTTATACCCCGTGCTACGCTTTTTTGCACTCCTTGGGCTGGTTTCACAAAAATATTTTAGACTGGTCTATAGTGTTACACAAGTCTGAAATTTGCTCATAGACTAGTCAAACGCAAGTTTGATTGTTTAACAAAAATAAAGACTGACTTAATTTAGACCAAAACAAATTTCCAAAGTAAAATGTCCTTGTAACTGTTATACTCCTCCTCCAACAAACATATTTTCCGCTGGGGTAAACTCCACTGAGTGTTTGAATGCGCTTTCTCGATCCGCCATGTTTGTTTTGTTTTGATAAGTGTCTTATTTCACCCAGAATACATTGCAGTGTAGTCCTAGATAGTCAGAGTCTTAAGTGGTTTGTGCAACGGTCTGATTTCTGAAGTCTGACTATATAATATATCTAAGCTGTAGTCAAAGTCTATCTTTGTGAATCCGGCCCCTTGTCTTCTGAATCCAGTAAAGATTGTGCATTTTATAAATTGCTTGGGATGTTCCAATTTAGATACAAGCATCATTAAATGACTAAATGTGTTTGTAAAGGTCTTTAAGCAGTGTTATAAGAAACCACTGACTGAACATACATTGACCTCTGAACAACACCTACAGAGCTGATATCTTGGCATTTCTGGAGTGTGTGAGGCCAAATAAAACTTTTTTCCTTAACAATCTGCTTTTACGTTCCATCACTGATATTTAGAACAAGTGGACAAAATGCTTTTAAACTAAACGTTTTTAAACAAGTGATAAAAAAGCTAATGCAATGTGAGAAACTGAGGTGCAAGCAACTGTCTCACTGCAGTAACGCAACACTTCTGTGTCCCAGGTCAACATGCCACAGTAGAAATAGGGATCTGGATTCTGTGACGTTACAAGAGGACGAGCCGTTGGGTATTTCCCTGATCTGGTGCTGTCCATCAGACATATCATATTTTCTGGTTCGCTGATGTTTATAAGACTGTTTATCGAACGCCCAACAGAGTATAATTTGATCTACAGACTAACTTCATGAATGGAAAAGCTCAGATTTTCTTGAAGAGGTACATGCAGAAAATAACCAAATGTTGAAATTACATTACACAATCCTATAATTAGGCTGACATCCCTAGCTTTTGCATGATTCCTACTATAATTTGGTGTCCTATAGTGGATAAATTTAAATTTTTGGGAACGAACTAGCAATTAGTGACATGAAGCTGCAGAAAGAAATAGACAGAAAGACTTGAGCATAGCTTTCCCATTATAATGTTGTCAGCGAGCCCACCATACTAAGTTTGCATCATTTTTATTAGCTCTTCAAATTAAATAAAACCTGAAACATCTTTCTTCTATTAAATCCTCCACTGGATAGAAACTATGTCAACAAGACCACATAAAGAGTCCACATTTATAATGCATATGAAATGCTCACCCAGATATTCCATCAGCTGCTCTGCTGTTATTATCTCCATCATTGGTGGCAGCTTGACCTGTGCCAAAACCAGAGAGAAATCATTTTAAAAGCAGTTTAAATGACACATTGCTCTGGTCATATACATGACCTCTTATCCTTCAACAATTATGCTATGTAACACACACAGATGAGTGTTACTAATGCTGTTGAAATGGACTGCTGTATCAGCATTAATGCATGTTGAGAAGATTGAAGGAAATAAAACAGGCATCATCTTAAAAACAGCCTGAAAGTGGCTATCATCTCCATAAGAAGCCAGTGGCTTTTAAGCAGTCACAGCTGAAAAACATAGTGCCTCTTTTTTCAAGATGAAAGACTGAGCACTGAAATAGCGCCTCGTGTGCCTGCCAACTCACTGTCAAAGCCAATAATTAAATGTCATCTTTATAATGCAAATGAGTCCAGGGCTGAAAGCCAGAAGTTACTGGTGTGTCTGTCTGTTTAGGATGTAACCATGATACTGGTATGCATCTACAAATAAAGGGGATGATATTTAAAAATCTGGAGATAGAGAGACAAATCTGAAGATGAAAACAGAATCCAAACAGAATCTCAAGTCAATCTCAATTAACAACTTTTCAAATGAAAAAACAAAAACAAAAAAAAAAAAACACGTTTCCACATTTTTACAATTTGTTTAGTCAAATATGGACTATAGTTTATCCTAATAATAAGTCACCATTTAATAACAATTAATGAAATGTAAAAAACATAAAATCAGCGGTGTTCACATTTAGTTCCCAATGGACCCCTTTTACAGACTGTGATGATGCATTTCCACATTTATTAACATCAACATGTATATGTTATATGGCAGTACATTACATTTTTATGTAATTATGTGACAGGGAGTGACATCAAACATCACATCATTTTCTCTACAAACTGCTGCTATCTCTCTATATTCTTTCCATTTTTTAAAAAAATCCGTGGAAACACCATAATACATTTTTTTTTTTGCTATTGAGCAAATGGAAATAGAAAAATAATATTTGCTGTCATCTCCTATTCACCACTACAGAGTTTTACGCAATTATGACGACTTCTACTTCTGAGAAAACCAGAAATGTGAAGACGGTCCATGTAGTACTCGTGGTTTTTATATTGACACCTAAAGGTCTGAATGCATTACAATGCAAGCTGCATTGTAGTTGTCAAGCAACTTAGATACATTTTGTACCCATTCTGTTGGACTTTCTAAATCACTCATACTGTCCCATACCATCACTAAAAAAGTAAGTATATATTATCAATTTATATTATTCATTAGTAAATTCGTAAACCTCATTGTGGGTCAAGACATGTCAACACCCATGAGAGGGCGACCCGCACTGTGCAGAATAAAACATAGTCTAGAAGACAAACGTCATACGGTGATAGGTTAACCTCTGTGAGTTAGTGTTTTTCATTGGAATCAAGTATATTTTGAATAAGCAAATAATTTATGAAGTGCCTTTATTTAATGCCAGTGACAACCGGTGTATCGGTTCATAGGCTACTAAGCAGACAAACACAATCCAAGTAAATGTTTCAAAGTAACGTTATAATCAGAAGAACGCCGAGTAAAAGAAACAAAGCAGCTGCATCTTAACTTGGGTGGTAGTGTGACCTGTCAAACGAGCATAATTTCTTCTTATTTACCTTCCATGACAATAGCAGGACATTCATAATAGCCAGCAGCGGGCACGGCCCGTTCTCATTCTGTGTGATGATAGGCGTGTTCTCCTCATTCCACTTTATCCACTTGATGTGGTACAACGACTGACCGGTCACCCTGTCTTTAAGACAGGGGACTTTCGATCCCTCGGCCCCGTATTCACTTTGAATGGCCAAAGCTAGTCCCTTGTCCTCCAGTCCTTCACTGTTGAGGTCTGAACTCGGACAAGAGTTCAGATTGGAGAAGGACTCTAGTGAATCAAAGCTGCGGGACTCTCCTGCGATGCTGGGCTCACTCCCACTCGGAGGACCCTCGGAAACTGTGTGATCGTTTGAATTCGAGTTTGCAGGTTTTGCTTTGTCTGGACACAAATAAGTAGGTTTGGCCAACTTCGTCGTTTCTTGTGTCCCTCCATCCAAACCGCCCGCCTGCTGCACGTTATTGATGTCAGATTGCTCTCCCGTGAGGTTGTTTACTAACTTTGAGGTGCCACCCTCTTTATTCCCAGGAACGGCCATCAACGGTTCGCATCCCATTCCGTTGCTCAGCTGATCCGCTGCATCGGGCGACAGTTTTTCTGGTAAAACGCTCGGTTGTGCGCTCTTGCTTACTGTCTCAGCAGCAGCATCTGATGTCTGTGTACAGGGTGTAGCATTAGCACCGCTAGCACTTGCACAAGTACTCAAAGTCTCTCTCTTCTCGCAGACATCTTTCATTCCGCCGACTGTTTTGATATCTGCGGGTTCTGCGCGGATAGCGGTGCACAGGACACTTCCTCCAGCGTCTCGATGAGGGTTTGCATTCTTCTCCATTTCGCTGAAAGCACCAACGACAACCTTTAACTAGATGGCAAGCTCCAGTCTCAGCTCCGACGACGCCATGACATCTCCACCTCTGACGTCATCCCTTCATAGGCACTTATTTAGCGACTACACACAAACAATGACTGTATGTGTCATTTTACTAGTAGCTTAAAGGTATACTCCCCGTCATGTTGTTCCAGACCTGTATTACTTTTTTTATTTTGCTCAGCAGGAGATGTTTGGCAAAATGTTAGACTGACAGCCTCAGGGGCATTGCCTAAGGGGCAATGAAACTAAATGGAGACTGAGGCTGTCAACTCCTTTGGTGTTCCACATAAATAATGACTCATTTTTAATTTTAACTCTTAGTTTAACAGATATAACTTCTGAATGAATAGAAAACAATATGGTCAATTTTATGTTGGATTATCGGTCCTACAACCCAAAATCCAGAAAACTTGGGACATTTTGTAAAATGCAATAAAATCAAGAATTTGTGATTCATTAATTATCTTTAACCTTTATTTAAATGAAAAAAAGTACAAAGAAAATATTTTCAAAGTTTTTATTCACCAACCTAGGTGTATTTTGCAAATATATCTATATTTTTGGCTGCAACACACTCCAAACAAGCTGGGACAGATGCAAAATAAAAGTGAAAAGCTTATTATCCAAGTTAAACTCTTCTGACACAGTCCACAATAAGTAGGTGAATTGGCAATAAGCGAGGGCATCGTGACTGAGTGTAAAAGGAGCTTCTCAGTCTTTGCAAGCAGAGATGGGTCATCATGCCTCATCACTTTGTGCCAAATATCAAGAGAGAATTCTCAAACAGTTTAAAAAAATCACATTTCTTAATGCAAGATTGCAAAGATTTATGTCTTTCACGTTCTACCAAATATAATATTGTAAAAAGATTCAGAGAATCCAGAGAACCATTGCCCCTTAACACAGTCTGCTGCTGCATCAAGGAGTACATCTTGAATCTCTGTTACAAAAAGATAAATCTATACACCCGTTTTAGTGCAAAGATGCTGACAAGTTCTCTGGACCCGAGCTCATCACAGATTATCCAAGACACAGTGGAAATCTGTGCTTCAGTCAAATTGTTTCAGTCAGCTTGTTTTGGAGAAAACGGACATGGAGTTCTCAGTCCCTCATAAAAGGACGATCCAGATTTCATCAGCAACAGGTGCAAAAGCAAACATCTGTCATGGGGGTACATCAGTTCAAACGGTATGGGTGACTTGTGTGTGAAGGAACTGTTGAAAGAGATGCATATATTGGGAATGTACAGAGACATTTAAACTCAATTCCCAAACATTTTAAAAAGTTTAATTAAAAGGAATGGTGATGTGACACAATGGTAAACATTCCTCTCATTTTGGAGTGTGCTACAGCCTTCAAAATAAAAATAAAACTTTATATTTACAAAATACACTTAAGAAAACTTTGGAAATCTTTGTTTATTATTAAATAAAAGTTAAAAACATTTAACAAATCACAGAAAAACAAAAGAAAAGAAAAACAAAAAAGAATAATGTGTTTAGAGGTACCATTATGTAAAGTTCTTGCTGTTACATTTTTTAAAGTCTCATGCCTAGCCCACTTTTTGTTCTTATATTTTGTTAGTTTGTTTTGTTGTCAGATATGTGCGTATAGTTTATTGTTTTAAAAACATAAAATAACCCCATATAAAATAATGTGTTTTTTTTCCTGATAACTGTCATGCAAAGTTATTCTACACGTGATGGATTAATATAATCTTTCGTGGATTTAGAATTTCTCCTCACCACATAGCCTATATATGCCGTGGTCACGTGTGAACATTTTACGTCAGTGTATTTCATGGAAATTTGATGTGACCACGCAGTATCAACATCAAATTCAAACCAATCTAGAAATAGTTCTATCCACCGCACGATGGCAACGTTGAGCTAGATATTGTTTACAAATAATAATTCTTCGCATCTATACCGTTTATGTATTGCATACCGACTTATTTGTGGACAAATTTGCAGTTTACTTTTCGCTTTTACAATTCGCTTTTTACAGCCCTACTAATTGTATCAAAGCAGGTTGAAAGTGATAACATGAAAATAATTCTACAAAGTTTATATATAGAAGAAAATTGCGTCCTCGTCCACCTGAAGTAAGGCAGACCAATTATATAAGGCAGATCAATGATAATAAGTTAGGCTATTTATAATTAGCTGTGCATAAAACAGAAGTCTATGGAATGCCTGCATTCAGATATGATTCAGATCAAGGCGCTTAGCTGTGACTTTGTAAAATACAAGATGCTAATTGTTTCTTGGTTTTCAGATTCAGTGCAACGTAAAGGAAGAAAACTTAATGGCACGGCCAATCCACTTGTTTTCAATTATTTATTTAGGCTATTAACATAAAAACTATACCAAAATGTAAAAAAAAGTATTTGGCATAAGGATTTTAAAGAAACACAACTAATGTTATAGCTTCAAATAGCTGTCACTCCCCTCCATTATAATAATTTATTCTATTATGTTCTACAAAGTCTCATTGCAAAAGCGCTCATCTATTCTAGCCATCCTTTCATGTCCTCGGGTGGGCGTGGTTTACGCTCTGCCTGCGCCTGACGTCAGGCCGTTAGAGACAAGCTCGGAGCCGAGGCCGCACAGCAGCAGCATCCGTCACACATACATAAACATTCACCGAGGGCGACTGCGCCTTTAAGACACGCAAAACTAACAATCAAACCAGCCTCGGTGTCAATGTGCGAGCGATGAATTTACTCGATATGGTTTTGTTCAAACTCTTGATGCTGTTATACTGCTTAAGCGACACCAGAGGTAAGTGTGTTTTGCTTTAGTTCTGGAAAAAGTGACGGTTAATCGGATTGTGCTTTAGCTGAAGTGAGCTATATGGGAGGGGTGAGCATAGAGAGAATGAGTGTGAGTGCGGAAGTGAAACTAAACACCAAAAATAGGCAACTTTTACAGTAAAACACGTGGAATTTCAGGTTTATAAGCATATCAGTATTTTATATTAGACAGTGTGGTGAGGAGCTTTCAAAACGACTCTTATTGGGATATTTTAGAAGAATGGCAATAAATATCCTAGCTAGCTGTCTTGTCAATGGGAACCCTGCTAGCTAACTTGACGAATGTATTCATTCACAATAGAGTAGCGTCAACTAGAATTGAGACAGACGATGAATTTGTTCAGTTTATACTTTTCTGGTTTGTTTGGCTTCTTGGTTTGTTATTTCAGAAGTAAATTGTCGAGTGCGCAATGTTTGCCAGAGAAAAACCTTTGACAACCTTTACGTTCTACAGTGTATTAAGTTCACGATTTAGAGTTTGGGTTAGGATTAGTCTGTACTAATAGTATCTAACTTTAATAAACATTGTTTGCCAACAATAGCTAAATGGACATTAACAACAATCTGTTGTTAGTATCCTTTTAGCTAGCTGGATAAGCATGGCTGTGTGTAGTCAGATAACAGAGCTGCTACAGTCTCTTGAAGAATGAATTTCTCCACACGTTTCCATAAGGTGAAGTTCAGATTTCTGCTGAAACATACTGTGTGCCCTTGCTGTCAAACAGGAGGAAATGACATTAGATGAGTGTTTTGTGAATGTTATCTCTGTGTTTCCTCCTATTTTAGTTGTCTGCCACTACTTCACAACCAGTTTTTCTTGGGCTAAGTTACTAAAGATAACTAATTCTAAAGAAGTGTGTTTAAGATTATGAGGTGTTTAAAAGATTAATTCACTCCACAATTAAAATTTCCTGGTTATTTATTTACCCCCATGTCATCCATGATGTTCATGTCTTTCTTCAGTCAAAAAGATATTAAGGTGTTTGAGGAAAACATTCCAATTTTCTCCATAGTGTACTTCATCAGGGACAACTGAAAGTGGGAAAAACTCCATCTCATTTTCTCCCCCAACTTCAAAATTGTCATGTCGTTGTTTTACCTTTTTTTTTTGTAGAGGACGTTTGACTTAGTCTTTGCAAACACCGGGTTTCAATTTAGACCTTCAACCTGTTAGTCCCTTTTGAAGTCCACTAAATGGAGAAAAACCCTGGAATGTTTTCCTCAAAAACCTTACTAAGGAAGACAGGAACATCTTGGATAACATGGGGGTGAGCAGCAAATTATCAGGAATTTTTTATTCTGGAATGAACTAATCTTTTAAAGGGGCATGAAACCCCAAACCAAATTTTCAGAGATTTTAACAGAGGTATGTGTGTTGAACACCACTGAAGACAATGTTAGTATCTGTCAGATTTAATAGTAGGGTTAAAAATTGTAAAATTTGAGGGGTTTTTTTTCCGTTTTTGTCGTCTTCCGGGTTTAAAATCTTCATCGTGTCCACGTCATAGGCTGTGATGTGAACGTGCACTGTGAGTGCTTGATGACTCATC
>JAOTRC010000022.1:27796627-27815117 GCA_027497675.1 Cyprinella lutrensis
TTTTCCATCCCTTCAGAGGTGTGTGTGTGTCATCCACCTTCGCAGAGCCATCTTTATTATGGGGGTTCAGGGGGTGCGAAGATCTAGGCTATGCATGGAAAGTTTTTTTTTAGGTGGAAAATTAATAATTTTCAAACGCATGTATAGTGTCTATATAAATCATATAGTTTTATAATGACATTATAATTCTACATGTAGCCTACATTAATTTGTTTTAAATAGAATTACGATTAATGTAGGTTAATATTTGTAGCAGGGCATTCAGTTTCTTTTGAACGGATGATAATAAAGTGTCAATGTATTTTAAAAGACTTTGACTTTGCCAGCTATATAAAGAAATCTAGCATTTCCTCACGTTTTACCACTGCTTTTTAGTGACAGTCGATGTGCATGGGACATTGGCATTGACATGGCCATACCACACCCACTCCCCTCCCTTCTTCTCACAGCTATCCATGCCCATTTAAGTTGCATTTTTCAAAAAGATTGTGAGCTAGACTTGAGCTGAAAGAGGGGGGGGGTTTGTGACCCTTAAGCTAGTAATTACATGTAGCAATGGCCTGATTTACCAGGATTGCTGTGCATTCCTTTATTAGTCAGCTCTCTTGGCAGTTTCGTTTTGTTATGGTATTTGTTTTGGTTCAGCTGAGTTTGTTGCTATTGGATTTTATGTTTTCTAATGTATTTGCTGTTCATTTAGTTATTTTTAACTGGGCTAAAGAAATACTGGGTTAAAGAAATACACTTCTGCAATATTCCCCTTTGTTGTCACTAATTGCCTTGATCCCGATGGTGTCTCACATGCTCTGTGATCTTTGAGATGTGCAGTTTTCATCTCCCATGAAAAGTAAAGCTTCCTTTTCAAGTGTATTTTCAAGCCATTTTAGATGAATCATAAAAAATAGTTTAATTAACCTTTAAATTCGGGCCACATCACTGTGTATAAAGGTAGGGTTAGCAAAATCTTTTATAGGCTAAACAATTTTTGTTATACGAAGCTCTTCACATCCTGATGGCAATCAATAGAAGTGGTCTAAGTATTAAAACATGTACATCTCACGACCAAAAAATGTTCGTCCAATCATTGCATTTGCTCTGAATGCAATGATACAATCACCTACCTGCTTGTCAACATACGTACTTGCATCTTCTTCACACCCTCCTCGCGCAGGCATCATATGTCATCGGTGAGTTCTGTAAAGCTATGCAAAGTTGTGGACAGACTGTCACTGAGTGCCGCAAACAAACAGCAGCCTTCTTTTACAGTTACTACTGAAAACAATAAGATGATTCTGCGTTCATGCTAGGTCGTAATCATGATTACGAAATGGCAACCTGTGACATTCTAGCTGGCGCTGTTCACATCCTCAGGCTTATTTGTTTCTATGTCGACACTGTAGCACAGGTGGTAAAAGTAACTGCTCTGCAGGTTGTTTGCATTCATTATTATGATGTTATGTGCTTTGAGACATGAGGTAATTTAACACCGTCTCTCATGACTTTGCAGGAGGTGTGGCTTTGAGTAGCACTGAAGGGTGGGTGGGATCTCATGCTTTCAAAGCTAGCTTGCTATTGCTAGCCATTCTGAAATTGCCTACCCTACCTTTTAAATGTTTAGTGTCCATTTTAATATTGCTGTTTGTTTCTTTAGTAAGCCAGCTGTGAAAACATAAAAACAATTGCATAAAAGCAACGTGACTAGACTGCACACAACACAAACGGTTTTGTAGGCGCTTGCAATGTTATGTGATTTTTTTTTGTGGTTGTTTTCATGTGGTTAGCTAGCATCTTCTCCAACTTGCTAGATGGAGCATCCCAAAAAGATGTCTTTCTGTATGATGTGCCCAGGGTCTAGCATTAGAAGTCATAAGTAAAAATTGGCTTATGCAGGTAAATAAAATATCACCTGACCTCATTCTGTTTTTGTTGTAAGCGATTGGAGTGCTAAAGGCAATTTCTACCTCAGAGAAAAATGTACTGTCTGTTTTTTTATCTGTAGTATAAGTTACCTCCTAAAGCTTTCCCCAGAACTCAGAGTGGCTGCACATATATGGAAAATTCCCCACAAAAACAAAAATATGATGTGCTTGTGACAGATGCACTGCAAGAAAGTGAGGTGACAGGATATTTTTGTCAATAATCCAGTGGACAAAACAGTGGAAAAAATCCATTGACTTAAAGACTTAAGTTTATGAATATTATGTTTAATTTCTGGCAATAAATAAATAAATAATAATAATAATTCTGGAATTTGGACTGGTGCTTCAGGACGAAAAAGATATTGTTAAGGGTTAAGGCTTTATCAGAGGAACAGAACACAGGTTTACAGTAGAAACAGGTTCCCTGCCAGTGGGAGACGACAATGGCCTTTCATGTAATAGCAGGATAAGCTTTTGAATGGAGCATTGAAATTGAAGAAAAAATGTGAATTAGTGTTTAAGGATTTATTTACATTTTACATAGATTTATTTTATTTATTTTTCACATTAGTTTTAAGGAACACCACTCATTTATTTAAAATATGGTACATTTGTGGATTATTTTATCTAAAGCTCTGAAATTGTTTTAAATTAGCAAATTGTACGTCTGCATTTTTATATTTTTGTATGTTTAACTTTGGTGCTATTTTTTTACCAAAGGCTGGTAATGAATAATTGAAAGCAGAGTTGACTGATAGCCCTCCTCTCTTCGACCAGTGCAATCAGCACTATATTTTTAAAGAGTTGCTTTATGTTATAAGATATTTTTTTATTTAGAAATTATTTTGTCATTTTTGGTTTGGAGATGTGGTTAATTGGCGGTCCAGCTGTAAAATTACAAAGGACTAAGCCATAGAAAATCAATGTGAGACTTCACATTGATTTCAAATGACAGGAAAACCGAAAAATCATATCGTCCCTCTATGGGTTTCACTCGCTGTAGGCAACACAATAAAACATCTTTTTAAAAATGTTTATAATGAAATAGCTAGCGCTATTCATAATGTTAGTGAGAAGGTCATCGTTGCTGATTTATTATCCACACTGTTTTTGTGGATAGAGAGCAATTTGGTGCACAAAGCCTAAGATTTTGAAAGCATTTAACTGAAGAAATTACGATATTTAGTGATACCCCAGGATGACGGCATCAACCAAGAAGCTGAAGCTTTTCTGCTGGAAATGTTTGCTGGTTGGATAAGTTAGTTGAAATCGTAATAGGTCACAAGCCAACCAAATTTATTCTAGCCACCGCTGCTACTGTTTTTATACAGAATGTTACACTTTATTTGAGAAATTTTGCCCGAATTACTGGTCAATCTGTAAATTTACCAACTCCTCTACCATAATGCACATTTGCTGTAATTCTGCATAAGTAATTTTTTTCCCAAAACATAAGATTATTATGGTTTGTTACATCCATTTCAAGTATCATCAAGTTCTGTTTATCACAGAAACCCATATGAAAATCTCAAGAAACCAGTGGTTAATTAATCTTCCAGGTTTTAAGCCATCCCTACCCCACTCTGAGCTGTGTTCTTCCCTCTGTTCTGGCAGAAGAGGAGCAAATACGCATACAAGCAGGCTCATGGATGCCTACCCACAATGATGTGATGAACTTCACCTTATTTTCTCTAAACTCATGCTTTCACAGAAAGTCGATCCTTTGTTTGTGTAACACGTTTGCTTTTTGAGATAACAAGCCAGAATGACACACCCACTAGAGATGATAACTTCATTTGATATCACCCTATCTGTTTTCTTTTTCCACATTCCCAAACCTTCACAGTAAGCAGATCATGCCCAACACTCATGTTTGATATTTTCATTATTTACTTTGTAAAGGGATTCCAAGAGGCATTATCTACTAGAGAAGTTTTTGATCCATAGATTTTGTTTATTGTGACATCTGGTGTTCGTGGCGTCAATTGTAAACCCAAAGTAGCCTATATTACAGTTCCATCCTCTACAAAATGATGCTTTCCCAATGTCTGTGTTTATGAACTTGAAGCGTTGTTCAGTAGGCCAATGCATTTTTAAGATATGGAATGCTGTTTGCAATACAAGTTAAGAAAATCATGTATGTTTATACAAAAATAATGTATGTAAAAATAATACCATGTTTTTAGCGTCAAAAGACCAAACTATACACTTTCTTTTGTCTTTTTTTGCCCCTAATTTGATTTGTGTAGTTTATTTGCTTTCGTATTGAGGGGACCAAAGCAGCAATGAGTCGTTAAGTCATTTTGACACTCTTAAACTAGTCGTTAATTACTCAACCCCATGCTGTACCAACCCCATAAGACCTTCGTTCATCTTCGGAACACAAATGAAGATATTTTTGATTAAATTTGAGATCACTGCTACATAGGCTCCTAAGGGATCGAAACTTGACGGCCCAGAAAGTCAATGAAGAAAATGTTTAAAAATTCCATGTGACAACAGTGGCTCAACGATAAGTTTATCAAGCGATGAGAATACTTTTTGTGAAAAAACAAACAAACAAACAAAAATAATGACTTAATTTGACTTTTCTTCCTTGTAGGCCTGAGACGAGAGTTCAAGAGATTTCCACGACGCATGCGTGAGAACTTAACTGAAGTAGTTTAAGGAGATTGTAATTCTCACGCATTCATCGTGGAAGTCTCTTAAACTCTCGTCGTGTCACATTATCCGGGTATTTTCCGGATTCTCTGTGTGAAAGGACTAAGGATATTCTGATGATCAACAAACAGGATGTGTAATAATTTACTGTATCATACAGCACAAGATAATATTTGAGCACAATAAGAACCTAAAAGAACGGCATGTGGCTAAGTAGAGTGTGCTTTAATTTATGTTTTTCAGAAACAGAGATGATGAAAAAGACAAAGACAAGCTCAAAGGTCAAATATGTCTGTTTAATGTATGTTATTATTTACATGTGAAATAAAAACAGTAAATGTAGAGCAGTGTAATACAAAAACCCTATATCTGTATGACAGCCTCGTTGTATTTCAGTTGTTGCAACTCAGTACAGAGTTATTCCATTCTGTTTGGCTTAATTTCTGTTGTTGCAGGCAGCAAACCTCAAAGCTGTGCATAACCTGCAGGAAATGAAATATGGTACTGATGTCAGCACATCTGTTTACCTGCAGTCTTGTGCCTGTAGCCAAATAGTTGAGCTATTCAAAACAACAGCACTCCTGCTTATGTTGGATTGCTTCAATATATAAATATATGAGAGAGAATTTTGTGTGTATCAATTTGGCATTATATTGACCATTGGCCATAAGAGATCAGCCATTAAAAACCTGTCGACCACTAATGTGAAGTATTCAAATAAATACAGTGCTATTTATATATATACATATGCTATTTATAAATACAGTGTTAAATACAAAATAATATTTTTAAATCATCTATTTTGTAAAGGACTTTTCATGTTTTTCCAGAGTCATAAACTTTATTGCACTATAAATAAATAAGCAATGACGAAGTGTTTTCCAGCAGATGTTGCTATATATATATATCTTTTTACAGTAGTTTTTATTCCTGTTTAAGATGATGATTGGCATTTGTCTGTCTATAAATAGTGATACATATATAATCCTATTACTGTTCCTCTCACCAATTTCACTCTGAGCGATGTTAATAAACAGATGGGTTAGCCTCTCTTCTCTCGCCCTGCCCTGTGCCCTTATGATAATACCCAGTCTTATGTTCACACACCTCATACATATGGTATATTTGACTTTTTTAAAAACTCTTTTCCAGGACTGCTTGAATTCTGCACTGTAAAGATAGGTCAGCTAGACCTTTCTGGGACAAAGTGTCAGTCCCTTTTTGCCACAGTATCACTTTCAGTCAGCTCAAACTTTTTGTGAAGTGGAGTTTATTTGGCTGCTGAGTTCCCAGGCTCGTTTACTTGAAAATAAGTGTTGTTTTTTTCCTCTTAAGTTGATAGAAATGAATAGGAGAGCATCTTTCCAGTGGTTCAGTCAGTTTAGTTCCTCCTAAATATGCATTAAGTGTAGTCCAGATCTTGGCCTTATGAAGAAACAATGCATCTATGCTATTAAACACCCACAATCGAATGCCCATAGCTCTGGCAAAACAAAAGTTGATTTGTCAAATCTTCTGCCCTGTCTGTCTGACCAGTAGTAACTGTAATTCTTTTTGTGCTTTGAATAAGTCTAGGTTTGCTTTTTGTCATTTGTAGTGTGCGTTCTCCACAGAGCCTTACCTATAACCTCTTATATGGCATTGACTGTAGGAACATGAGTGCAAAGATCACTGGCCCCTCACACAGACTGTGAATCATGAGCCAAGCTCTTTCCACTTCCTTTATTTTTTTGTCCTGTGCACCACCCAGTTCAACTTCATTCTTCAGTGTTTAGCTATACGAATTTAATTTAAGTGACATACTGATTGTATTTTGACAGAATGTTTCATACTGCATTCATCTTGTGTCCTTGATTTTTAAAATTTGTTCAGTCAGTGTTTGTGGCAATATGAATTGAAATTCACACAATCTGATGTTCCAAAATAGTTCACTTTTTTATTGTGTTAGCTGGGCTGAGAAATAGTTTTCATGCATCAGTCAGCATTGTGTTCAAGATTGGTACACTCAAAATGAAAACTCAAAGCTCATCTTAGTGACCTTTCTACAAGTGCAAGCAATAGAGTGGAAACTTGTTTGCATTTAATCTTTTTTTTGTTGCAAAAAATTAGTAGGGATCCCAACAGATGTTTTCAATATTTACATTTTGTGCTTTTGAATGGGTGCAAAGTGGGTGCTAATATTTACTTTTTCATTACAATATTTTTACATTCCTATTAAAAATTTTGGGTTAGAATAATAAATTGAGTAAAGATTTTGACTGGAAAATATTTCTATTTCAAATGTTCTTTTGAATGTTTTTTTTTTCATCAAAGAATCCTGAAAAAATGCATCATGTTTTCCAGAAAAATATTAAGCAGCACAACATGGATTAGAATAAGAAATGTTTTTGAGCACCGTATTGACATGATTTCTGTAAGATCATGTGACACTGAAGCCTAAAGTAATTTTGTTGAAAATTCACCTTTGCCAAAACCAACCCCAAACGTAGAACAGTATGTGCTGTGTTATTTTGGGGACTTTACAATGCAGAATCTATCATGATGTTGTTCCATGTGTAAGATTTCTCATATGATCATTTTACGATTTATTTGATCATTTAAAGGAATTATTTACATTGTAGATTTAGACCAAATTCTCCCTGATGGATGATAGGCTGGATTTATATTATGGAGGCAATAACCACTGAAAATACATTTGCTTGTTTGCAAAGGGTTTGAACATTTCTGGATGTCAAATGAGAGTGGCTCAGTTTAACAAAACAGAGTTCAACTGATTAAATGTGGTAGCTGCTGAAAAAGATGAGCACAGCTGTCAAGTAGTTTTGTCACATTTCTGGAATTTTCAAACTTCGATAGGATACCTTGAAAAACATACATTTTCGATGCCACTGGGAAAACTATCATAGATATTTTTATTTTAGATGCATTTAGATATTCTTTTTATTATTATTATTTTGTTGCAATATCTTTCACGCAGCATAGGAAGGCTTTATTTGAAACTTTAAATTTACTAAAAAAGACAAGTAAACAGACTGTAATAAAATAACAGGTAAACAAATTGCAAATGATAGCATTATATACAATAGAATAGAGTCAAATGAAATAAACACAGCTTTAAGTTTTTCAGGTGGGTCTAATAGTATTTAGGTAAGAAGAACTCCAAAAATTAAAGGAATCAAATGGTAAGTGACACCAGATAGTCTTTATAAAAGTACAGATTAATGCTCACAATTAAATTTGCAAAAATATTTCAGTCAAGAGCAGTCAATCTTTTGTTCTTAGATTAACATAATTGACTGCAGCTGGTTTATTAGGCCTCTGTCACTTTAAGAACTTATGCAACATGCCATTTCAACTATTTAAATTCCAAAACTGACTGTGTTTACCTGAATA
Source organism: Cyprinella lutrensis (assembly GCA_027497675.1). Taxonomy (NCBI): domain Eukaryota; kingdom Metazoa; phylum Chordata; class Actinopteri; order Cypriniformes; family Leuciscidae; genus Cyprinella; species Cyprinella lutrensis. The sequence continues at coordinate 27,804,601 of JAOTRC010000022.1, forward strand.
CTCCTCAAGATGGTATTTTGATGTAATTTTGTGTGTGTTTGACCATTTAAGCGTTACAAACCATGAAAAAGAACTATATTTGGTAATGTTTGATTGGCGACTTTATGTGCGCGCCACTTTTATAGATCTGTGGTACGCACAGTTTTGGTGTGAGGTGAGCGCATAACTGGAAAGATTGAGGAAATTAACAATTCACTGTAACAACACTATTCCATTCCATCGGAGTGAGTGAGAGGAGGCGAGTATGTTTCAATTTTTGTCAGAGAGAAGAGAGAGTGAAAACGCGCAGTTGGCATTGATACTGGGGGCAAAAAAAGTAGCTATTGGAATCTTTTCAGATATTTCTATATCAATATTTTTGACTTTGATAATGTGGCTATAGAATATAAAATCTACTGTTAACTTTCCATTTGCTGCTCACTGTTATTTTCACGGAACTTTTTCAACAGCAATGTTGTTCAGACCTTCCACTTGTCTCATCCAGTGGTGTTGTCCGTTCTGACAGCTCTGCGGTTATCTTTGTGTGGGAATCCACCACCTTTGTCCTCACATGTGGGGTAATTTAGGCAGAAATGAGGCAGCTATTGTTTGTGCTTGTACGAAAGTGCTTAGTGTCCGCCCTCCTTTCACGGAGTTATGCTTTTCTCTCTGTGTCTGTGCATTTTTCATTTACCCTGAAATATGTTGTCATCTATAAATTCTGTCTGTTCGGGCCTATTCTGGGAATGCCTGTGCTCTTAATGTAGTGCTGATAACCAATAATCATGACTGTCACTGCAGCAATTGATCTAAATTAAAAACTTTTCTTGTCAATCTAGATATTTTGTTTACATGCTTTACCCACTTCTCTAGTCTCTTCCTCCTCTAGTTGTCATCTCTAGACAACCAGCCAATTATAATACTAATTTTACTCTTGAGATTATATTTCGTGCTGTACGTTTGTTGTTTGTTGTTGTCGAAGACAGTGCATCATAAGTAATACTCAGCCCATATAATTTATTTTACCTATAGTGTAAAAACTTTTGAAGTGTTGCTTTGTTTAAGTCCGCAGCTGAATAGCGGGGCAGAAAAAGCTAATCTTATGTGGACTAATTTACCTCTCTGCCTTAGCTAATAGAGCAAAATTGGACCTTTTGCTTCTGATGAAACATAATTTCCCTAACATTACATCTTTGTGCTTCTCAGCAAAGGTTCACTGGCTGACTCTAGTTCTAGGCTATAGAGCTATGGATGAGCGAGAAACTTACTTATTTCTTGTTTTTTTTTTTTGTTTTTTTTTTGTTTTTGTTTTTTTTTTTTGCTTTGCTCTTTTATTTTAAGTGCCAAGTTGCTATAGAAACAAGGTGAAAAGGAGTAGTTGTCTGTTAGTCCATAGATATAAATGTCCTTGCCTCTCAAAACACATAATTTAACAGTGTTCTTCTTTTTCTTTTTAACTTCTAAAGTTTGTGAGCTTCCTTTATAGACAAGTCATTATAGGCTGACTGCAGCTTAAAAAAAACTTCAAGGGTCTGTTTGAGGATTCAAACTAATGCTATGCTTCATGTCTTTTCACGCTTTGGCTAGGGGTGGGCGATATACCCGCAGAAACGATTAACCGGTAAAATGTCAACCGGTAGAGATTTTGGAGTCTTCTCTATCGCGGTTATGCTCTCGTGACATTGCTGTGCTGCAGCGCCATGAAAGCTTATATATGCATGCGTTTTTAACCATTGCAGTTTAAAAACAAGTAATTTTAAACTATTGAAGCAGAAGCACATTAAGCAATTAAACTCAATTCGCTATATGCTTGTGCTATGTTGCGCATATAGCTAAATTGACAGGATCCGATCTGTCATTAATTTGGTTGTCAAAACAACAAAACAGCTTTCATTTTAAGGAATCAGGATTAATATCATATGTATTTAATTTAGTTCTCATGACTAGAATACTGCCTAGTGTTATTTTACATTTGATTACTTTATTCCGTCTCTGTACTGTTTCTGAATACTGGTGTCAGACCTAAGCAAAAACTTTTCTCTTTATAGGTATCTTTATTCTATTGTATTTTTAATTCAAAGATTGAAATCAAAGGAGAGAGTTGAGAACCAGTGCAACCCCACCTGATGGGACAAAAACTGCTCCAAATGGACGTGAACCCACTTCTTATCTTATTGATCCTGTCTTTTCTGATAGATAGACACCAGAGGGTCCGAGTAAATGGTCACCTCAGTTCGTCTGCGACAGTCTCCACTGAAGCACCACAAGGCTCTGTAATCTCAGTTTTGTATAGACTATACACTGTAGGAGCTATTACCCAGGTATTATACACACTAAATATTCTGATGACACTGTGATCATGGACACCACTAATTCACTACGAGAGCTACAGGCCGAGATGGAACTCTTTGCGAAGTGGTGCAAGTAGAACTGTCTTGACCTCAACCCATCTAAAACAAGGGAGCTGGTTATTGACTTTCGTAAAGATGTTTCCATCATTCCCACTCTGTTAGTCAACAACCAACCAATAGAAAGGGTTGAATCATACAGATACCTTAGGACAATGCTTGATAATAAACTTACTTTCCAACTAAACAGTGAAAACATTTTTTCTAAATGTCAGCAGCGCCTCTTTTTCTTGAGGAAGCTTCATAGACTTCAGGTTCACCAGTCAGTCCTGATAGCTTTCTACAAATGCTTCATTGAGCCTGTAATAACCTTTAACAGCCTGGTTTGGATCATTATCATTACCCAATATTCATCGCAACACACTAAACAAAATCATAACAATGAGTAGTAAAATAATCGGACAGGTGCAGGAATCACTTATCAGTATTTACAACAGGAGGACAAAAATAATAGGAACACAAATAGCCTCTGACACCACTCACACATTGCACAGTCACTATAGTATTTTACCCTCAGGTCAGAGATACAGATCACTCTTTTTCAGGACTTAGAGAGCCATGACAAGTTTTGGGCCTACTTCTATTAGAAATTTGAATAGTTGATAAACTTATTCACCATGTTTGTGTGTGCTGATTCATGAATTATTTATCTCTTCTTATTTATTTGTAACGTAACCTTTTTAATGCCAACTGCTTATTTATTATGTACTTATTGTGCTTTGCAAACTTACTATTTATTACTTATGTGAGTGTGGTATATTGTGCTTTGTTTTTGCAACTGTATGCGTGTTTGATGCTCAACATGAATGACGTTCCTAATGGATAACTAAAGTTCTTTGAAGTTTCCAAAAATGAGAGGCATTTATGAACCTCTTGTCCAACAAAAGACAACATTTTCATAAAATGTTTTTACTCCAAACTCAATTCAAAACGCCAGTTGAGTGTTAGAAAACATCCTTCTGTGAAATGATGTCTTTTTACACAGAATAAGGCGCACAACATATTATTTCATATTATTCTAAAAGAGTAATGATAATAATAATTTGCTACATTTTATATTATGTTGTATGGGTGCTCAAAGCGCTTTAAACATGGAAGGGGGCTCCTAAACCACCACCACACCCTTAGCGTTGACGTAAAAAGTTTGGTCAAGTTGAAGAGCTTGAGTCTGTGACATGGCTTGTGGTGAGAAATGTGGTCAAAAATGACAGAAGCTCAATGATGTGGCTTGTTTAAAGGTTAGTTACAGTAAATAACGTCACAGAGTTTTAACTGCACTATTGGTTGGTGCTGATGTTTGAGGGCTGTAAAGCAAAACTGAAAGCTGTTGCATTTGTGGAAGCAGATGTTGTACATTGATGGGAGTTTAATCTGCAAATTGTACTCTGAGATATTATAGCAATTTCAAGGGTGAACATATAGCTAATTTTTTTAAAAAGAAGCATCTCTATCTATAGAACTCTCAAAGTTAAGTTCACTCTCCTAAGTCCTTTATTTTACCTTGTGAGACAAAGCTGCAAATCATCAGGTCAGGTGTTTCTGAACTTCTGTCAAACTTCATTCATCAGAAGCTGAAAAGAAGCTTTTTGCTGAAGAAAGCTGTATTGTTATTTGTTGTGTACTTGTCTTCCATTGGAAAGACACTGATGATATTTCACTCAGATTGACACTTTGGTTGATGGCAATCTGCCATGCAGAAATGATTGCTTTAGCTTCCAAAATGTCTCTGCATTTTACCATTGTGAAATTTTGGTAGTGTTGCAAATGCTTATGTTTTGTTTGTCTGTGATGTTCATGTATTTTGTTGAAGTTTATTGCTCAAGGAAGAGTTGTGCTCATGTGAAACTGCAAAACACGTTTTTCCATTCCACTGCACTTCTTAATGAAATGAAAGCTGCTGCTCTCCGTATGTTTTTCTGTCGTATCCGGGCGTGTTCATATGTAAATTGCTTGAACTTATTTTGTCCATTGAAAGATCTAAAAAGGGACATTTTTCACATTGTCAGTATTATTGTGCTTCATTTGTGTGAAGCACAGCTCACGCAAGTCAATTTACTTTACTAGGCCAGTTGCTGTTTTTGTTGTACAGAAGCATAAATGGGTTCAGGCAGTCTCTAGATAATGAACAGTCCGAACAGGGGAGGTGAAGTGTGATTCAAAACAGGAAAGGTTGGTTCTCTGTGGGTTGTGTTTACTGATGGAAAGCCAGTGTCAAAGTTCTTCCTCTGAAAATACATCAACCAGAAGTCTTCTTAGTCATATTATGGGGTGATTTATAAATTGCGTCAAGATATCATCATGTCAAGATTTTGGGGCTGTGTGTGAGTGTGAAGGAAATGGACCAGGAATACTTTTCATGAGATAAGATGAAACGTGTGGACTGCTGTGGGTAATTTACTTGTGCAACTGTTGTTGCAGCAGATACTATAGTGCCGTGACAGAGTAAACGCTCCCTGCTAAGGTCAAGCTATTCTTAGCATAAATGCTACTGTGCCAGGAAGTCACTTTTTGAGTCTAAGGAAGGATGGGAGGAAAAAACACGAATACTGTACTTTCCTACAATAGAAGTGGAAAATATAGTGTCCTCTTGTACATTATGTCATTGACATTTTAAAAAACGTTATTTTTTCTCTTTCTCTGTTTTTTGTTCCTCCCAATTTATTTAATGACCGTATAATGCCAACTTCGCACATGCCACACATTTTAGTGCCCATATTTACACGTTGCAGTATTCATACTATATGTTTAGCCTATTTTTGCTTCGTTTTATGAAATTAGAATGTTATATTTATATTTTAAATGTCCACATGTTTTTGTATTATACATTCATACTTTTATTTAAAATTAATTTAAAAATGATTTTTCATATTTTTTCACACAAATAAAAGTTTACTTTTGTTTACCAAATTATTGTAATTTTTTTACAAAGAAAAATTTACAAAAAGAGCTGAGAATTACTATACAGTTATTATAATCATACAGGGGCGCCAAGGCAGAATTAAATTTATTACCACTTTTGCTGGACAATGACCACATTCACAGCCAGATATTGCTGACTGCTTTGTAGTTTATCGCTGTTTCACCTTCGGCCAGTTCCCAGAGACAATTTTACTATGTATATTTGCATATTTTAAATTTTAATATTTACAGCTCAGAATATGTATATTTTTTCATTTTAAGTAAATATATCGGTTACACCGAATTACCATGGTTTGTTACACTGAATGACATATTGACAAAAATGGAGAAAATATTGTCATTGTTTCTATGTTTGTTCTGCATCATTCAATTCCTGAGCAAATCACCGAAGTAGATGCTGAAACGAATAATAATTTTATTTGCTTGATTTACTCTCTGGTAGCTGAAATACAAATATAAAAATAATTCTTGTTGGCAACATTCAGTTCTCTGGTCAGTCTTTATTTTAAGAGAGTCACATAGTCGCACGATGGCCCCACGTGGGCCATCTGGCTGTACCCGAGAACTTCCAATCTTCCTCGGCATGCCAACAGAGCCTGGGCCACCAGAGGCCGTAACTCTGGGTCCCAGCCACCTAGACACACCAAACTCGGGTCAAAGTAGGGTCTGGGCGGGCTTCTTGGCAACATAAATTACATGTTATCAGGATTGGTATTATGGGCAGCGAATCTCCTCATTGACCAATTGACCCCCTACATGGTGCCCCCTCCCTGATGTGTTTCCTTTGGGTACGTGCTCTGCAGCCATCTGCTTAAAACGGCTTTGATAGAGGCGCAGATGTATTACACAGCAGAAACTCTGATGTGTGAAAGTTCAATACTCTGCTGTTGCTGCTGTGATACTAATTTGCTTACATGCTGCAGACACAGAATGTGTGAAACGGGCCTAAGCCTTGTAATTTACGGATAATGAGTCCTCATGTTTCAGCCCAAAGTGTAATTCTAACTGTCACAGAGCTTTATTCCCACTCGCTCACCACAGTTTACCTGTTAACCTTCTGCGCCAAATCTTGTGTTGAATAACAGTTACTTTGAACACAGTCTGTACCTAATTTTTCAATTTTCATTCTTTCCCTCCCTTCTTTTATTCCACAGGTCAATATGAGAAACCCCTGAGCAAGTTCATTCGACATTACGAAGGCTTGACCTACGACACAGACGTCTTGCACAGCAAGCATCAAAGGGCTAAGAGAGCTCTGTCTCACCAGGACCAGTTCCTCCACCTGAACTTCCATGCTCACGGCAGGTCAGTCACACTGGTCTTTCTCATCCTGCTCATATATTGTTTTTTTCTTTTCTGGAGAACTGGATGTTCTGTTTTAATAATATCCCTCAGAGCATTTATGAGCTTCCCAACCTTTTTTCTCTTTTGGACTGACATTGGATTGTTCTACTTGAGGTAACACTTTTCAAAGAGAATGGTAGAGACCCTCTGTGACTCAGCGCTCCAGGCAATGCGGCAACAAATTGATTAGGCTCTTCGGGGTCTAGCAAACTGCCCGCTGAACAGAAAGCTTTGCATTTCTGTGGTGTGTGAGCGTGTCTTTATGCATTGTCTCAGGTGTAATTGTGGCACCATTCGTACCATCCAAGAACATGTAGTAATATGCCTTGTCAGCATTTGCACCGTTTTGATGTCAGGTTTTGTATTAACATGACTGTCACTATCTTCCCTCAAAGCTTTAGGACATATATCTTACTAGTAAATGAACAGTTCATAGCTCACTTTAGTCAGTTTAATACAGCTGCCAGCTTTTCCCTCTACATCCCCCTCTATATTTAATCTAAAGATTTCATCTGACAACCTATTTTGTAGTCTTTTTTTTTCAGTACAAGGATTTTAGTGAGATTCATTTTTCAGTCTCTGATGGAGTAGAGAGACTGATGAAATTGCAGTGGGTTTTCATGAAAGCAATATTGCAGATTCAATACAAGTTTACCTCTGCAGCATTTGTTGCGTTATGTTGATTACTACAGAATATAATAACATCTATAGGCTATAAAAGCCTTTGGTGCCTATTTAAAAGCAGAAATGTAAAGCTTGTATTTTTGTTGCACTTGTATGAATTATTCATTTGAAAAACAAGTTTCTTACAGTCGTCCAAAGGGCTGCTCAAACTGAAAGCAATTTGCTGCAGCAAAGTGAAAGGACATTATTCATTTTTAAAAAGAGTTGCGTTTTTCAGTTTCAGTTGAGTTGACACAAGCAAAAGAGACCGTTGGCAAAGAAACGAAGTTGAGCAGCTCTCAACTTAGTGCAAATGAGCAATGCAAGAATAATTGTAACATTTATTTATGCCGTTTTAAACAAGTCCCTTTTCGCTTCCATTGTACGTACATTACATTAAATTTTGTAACAACATTCTATTGATGCCTTTTCAACAGAGCTTGAGTTTATTTTTTTGTTTTTAAATTGATTAATTGAACCAATATTTTACTGAATACTTTTGATTAAGTATTTTGAGAACCATCAATGACTTACTAGCCAATCTCAGTATAGTATGAATGAGTAAATAAATGAATAGCCTAGTTTTTTAGCCTATGCTGTTGGGACTTGTAAAAGGCTGTGATGCCACTAGGGTTGTAACGGTTGTAGACTGAGAATTTCACAGTATAACCGTCTTAGAAATTATCACGGTTTCATAGTGTAGTGTACAGTATTAAACAAGCAAAAGTAAACAATATGACAATCATACGTTCACTGTAAAATATTCCAGTATACCGCTACAACCCTAAATGCCACTGCACAAATCAGTTTTGCCGCCTTATTTCAGGAGTGGTGTTCCTTTCTAAACCTTTTTATATAAACGAGCCAGAGAACTGGGAGATCTGAGCTTGCTAAGCACAATGACATAATCTTACCTACAAAAAGAGTGAGACAGATCTGTCCGTGTTCCTGTGAGTGAGTGAGTGAGTGAGTGAGTGAGTGAGTGAGTGAGTGAGTGAGTGAGTGCTAAAAGCTTGTTTACAAGTTCCCTCATCTTGAGCATTTCGTTTCACTTGTTCTGCATTGTGATCTTTTTGGTGCTTTGGAAACATTTTGATACACTAAATCTGTTTTCATGAATGCATTAGGATAAAAAAGTGAGCATAGACCAAAAATGACTGTTCAAGTACAGAATACTAACAAACTACAAACGCTTCTTTCTGCCCGTACATGCGCACAAGCACCCGTCTATTCCTTTGTGTCGTGACAAAGGAATGCACCAAAACTCACACACAAGTCCACACAACCATCTGCTTTCTTCCTGCCTGCATGTATGTGATTGTGTTCAGCGGCCTAAAAATAACGCATCCCAAGTGTTCATTTATTTTCACTCTCTCTCCCTCTCTGTGTCATTACATGAAGTGAGACTAAAGGTAGAGAACTGCTAACAAAGTAAGTTATAGTATCAGTGAGGGAGGATGCTATGACCAACGGATGCTATATTAAATAGTAAGTAGCTATGTTTTCCATCCAAAGTTGCAAAACTTTTTCGCAAAATTGGAATATCGCTTAACATTTGCGAGTTTCCAGTTTCTATCCAGTGAGCCGAACAGGACAAAATCGTAATTTTCTGTTAAACTGGCTCTAAATATCCCAGAAATGGAAATTGCTGCAGTAGGAGAAGCCACTGTATATAATAATTTAATATATAATTAAAGCTGCAAGCAGCAATAAAATGGACCTCACACCTGTGACCTGTGCTATTGCCACCCAGGATTTGTCAGGCCGCCAAGGACACGCCCTTCGACGAAAACTCAAGATCTTCACAATTTAACGTCACAAAGGCCTTAAAATTACACTCACCAAATTTGAAGATGTTCAGATAATTGTAACACAGTTGTGTTCTGTGGAGGTAATTATAGTGAACCATTTTAAATACAGACTTTGCTCAGGCATTTCAGAACAACCCAAGCCACATTTCAGGTGCTCTGAAATCGAGATTGGTTCTCTGGTTAGTCTAGTTATGGCATCCCATTGCAAAGTCACATGTCTTATTTGATGTGCTTTGAGGAATTTATTCAGTAAATGTGTTTATATCATAGTTTTTTGCACGTTTTCTTATCAATATAAAGTTTATCAGACTCGTGCGCATTTAGCCATTTCCATCCAGTGTTTTTCTATGTGATATCCCAAAATGTGCTTAAAAATAGGTGGATAGCTAGTGTGGACCTCAGAAAAAGTGAATTGTGCTAAATACAAGTGAAAAGAGGGTCCAAACATTGTGCTATCCAATTACTCAAACCATATTTACGTAGTGATGGTCAGAAATGCTTGTTGTGACTACATCATAATATGTAGTGCAAAGACTCACCTGAGATGCATAAATACTTGGTGTAAATGCCTATGCCTAATGCCTATCTGTTTTACCTGGATCACCCTAGATGGAGATTAATACTAGGTGTAAAGCGTCCTTGTTTGCGTGAGCTCAAAAGGCTCCTTTCTCCCTTTAGACTTCAAAGGTCCCTTTTGAAGTCATTGTACTTAAACATGATGAAGGCCATCTATTGTGAAGTGGGTTCTGGGAGGCCAAAGTGTGAGTCAAGTTGATATTTAGGAACTCTAGAGTGTGGTACAGCATATGAAGTGGCCATTTGTCACATTTGTTGGAGAGTTTTTCTTTAGATACATTATTAATGAATCAGCCTCATTGTTTTTTAATTGCGTTATGGAATTAGGTGAAAGGGCTCATTGAATGTCTGCATATATATGTATTAATTTGTCTGTAAAGTGCTACTTGAGAATGCATGGTAACTTAAAAGGAAAATAGACTGAATCATTTTAAGATGTTTTACTGTTCCTCTAAGAAGATTCATCATCTGAGGGTGGAAAATCTTTGGGATTGATTAAACCTTGTTAATGAGCAGACAGAAGTCCTTCAATGTAAATAAGTTGCCATTAGATCAGTTGCCTTCATTTCACTAGACATATTAATGGAACAGTTCACCCAAAAACGAAAATGCTTTCATATACTCACCTATATGAATTTATTTATACTGCTGAACACATGGGTAATCAAACAGTGGAAGTGGAAAGTATTTTAACTGAAAGCAGTTTTTTATCTGTAGTAATATTTCATAATACCGTTTTCACTTTATTTTTGATCCAATAAATGCAGCCATGGTGAGCACAAGAGACTTCTTTCAAAAAATCGTACTGACTCCAAAC
>JAOTRC010000022.1:27821896-27842382 GCA_027497675.1 Cyprinella lutrensis
TCTAGAATGTTCCCCAAGGCTGCATTTATTTGATAAAAAAAACAGCAATGTTTTTGTAATGGCAAAGCTGAGCTTTCAGTAGCCATTACTCAGCCTTGTGTTACATGATGTGGTGTTTTAATATTTGTGAGAACAAAATATATATATATATATATATATTCATCATCTCTTTGATGCATAGAATGTTCAAATGAACAATATTTATTTGAAATAGAAATCTTTTGACCCTTCAATGCAAGCCAAAATGATTTATTTGCCAGTTTTATCGTCAAGATCCGTCACTTAAAAGCAATAGCACAATTTAAAGTTCATGTGTGTAGTTGCTACGAGATGAGTTTCAATAGCAATACTGAAGCTTTCCACTTCATTAGCACTGCTAATGTCTCTCTCTCTCTCTCTCCCTCTCACTCTCTCTCCTAACAACACACTTTATCATGTCAGTGATATCTACAGTTCAAGTAAGTCCTTTGTGTAGTGGTATGTGCTATAAATGAGATGTTGAACCACCAGATGTTTTTTTTATATATATATATATAAAGTTTGTACTAAAAAGTTCTTAGAAAACTTTCCTGTCTGTCCATCAGATGGTTTAAAGCGCCTGTACTTGAATCTCTGCTGCTGTGCTCTGATGATCTTATTCGTCTATACCTCAGCCACTGTCACGGTGTCCTCTCTCTGTACTGGAACTCTTGCTCCAATGTATGGCTTGTACCTGATGTTTATGTCCTGTTGCTCTAAATTGGATTTGGAGTGAGGTGCTCCTCTTGGGCATTCTGCTAGGAAACTACTAATCTCACTGACTTCGGATTGCTTCTGATAATAAAGGACAATACCGTGGCATGGTACATCATAACAATATAGTCCACAATCAACATTGTGATTATTTATGCGCCTGCTGTAATTGGAGAACAATGTCTAATAAGATGGTTATTTGGATTAAAAGGTTGCTGTTTACAATATTGGTTAGAGCGAAGTACACAAGCATAAAATAGTTTAATAAGGACTTTCATTAAGACGTAATGCTTGGAGTATTACGTCTTAATGAAAGTCCTTATTAAAGGACTAGAGCACTAGAAGATGTGCAGGCAAATAAACATCTCAATGGCTTTTCCTCCGTTTTATAAATTCCCAAATGCACCGTTTAAAAGTGCTGTACAATGAACCTTTTAATTGAGTAGAATTGGATCTAATTATATAATTGCATATATATTCTAGGAATCAAATTTCTCACCTGTACTTTGCTCTTGCCCGCAGTGGTGCAGTCTGCAATTAATTCTGTTGTATTGATTCTATGTGGCACGTAGCACTGAAGACAGACAGACTGGCAAGGAGAGTTGATTCAGACCCGCTATGCACTGCAGGATCAATGGCTTCTCTGGCGTCTGACAATTCATTCCCCATTCTCTTGGTTTTTGTTTACTCCTAGAGCAAGCATCCATGTCTATAGCCCTCCAGTACCCAGATGGGCCGATTTGTGTCTCAGTAATGAGTCCTTTGAATGGAGTGTGATAAAAATAGGTAGCTTTAAAGAGGTAGAGAAGGACAGGAAGAAAAAAGAGACAAGGCAAAGTCCAGCTCATAGAAGCCAGAGCCCTGATTTCTGCTGTGATTCACTAAACACTCTCGAGGTTTCCTCATCTTCCTAGCTGTGTGAATTTTGCAAATTTTTCTGCAGATAAATCACTGTGCAGAGTTGGCCATTGCATTGACCGTGTTTTTTCTACATTTTGTGTCAAGTAAAATGAAGTAAAAATTGTGTTGTTGTTAGATCAATTTTTATTTTTAATGTATTAATTTGTTGTTGTTTCAACTAATGGATTATCATTTTTGTGTTTAATTTATTTGATAATAATAAATTGAATAATAATTGATTTGCTTGTTGTATTTATTTTATTTATTTTAAATTAATGAATACTATTATTATTATTATTTAAGATTTGTTTTGCTTGTGATAGGAATAGTAATAGGTGATTTAGACTTTACAAGTATCCCGTTCCTTCCTCTGTCTCTGTTGCTTTTGTAAGGTGAGGGGTTTCGTTCTGGACAGGTAGAGTGCAGATCAGGTCAATGAGTCAGGCAGGCAGTTTTGTAATATAGGCATGTCCTTTTAATTTGCGCTTACCTGCTCTGTCCTGAACCAGTCCAGCTGACATTTTTCAAGTGTCATCTTTAACTAGCTTAATGCTTTATTCTTTCCTCACTCTCTCTCTTTCTCATTGGCTTGCTCTTTAAAGGCTTTTTCCATTCTCAGTTTACCTTTAATATTCCCTACTGTTTTTTTACCGCCTACATCTCCCGTCTGTCATGGCACACTCTAGTAAAGCATTCATTTATCGCTGTAATAAACAAAGGAAGTATCATGTACTCAGTAATTAATTATCCTGTTGCCTTATCACTTTGTCCTCATATGTAGTTGCCTTTTATGCTAGTTAGTGTCATCTATTTTTTTTACTGTCATTACTATGCACCAGATATCCATTTATATTCAGATGACGAGGCTGAGTTGGTGGATATCATTATTTCAGATGCATTACTGTAAACGCAATTAAAAGTGTTGAGTGCTGGGTAATTACATAGCACATGCTGGTTGGAGTAAATTGTGTCTGGTTTGGATTGGGTGGGATATTCCCGGAACTGCCTTTTCTGGTGAAAGTGATGCTGTCAGGGGACAAATGATCACAGTGGGAACCCAGATGGCTCCCTTTGGCTTTTTGGATGTTCACACAAAGGAGTTTGCTGGGTGCCCGACAACTGCAAAAGAAATGCGATGATTCACTTTGGAGCTAATGAAGGCTTGCTGGTGCTCAGCTGATGAGAGGGCTGTCGTTTCTGGCTCTGAGGTCGAGTGCTATCAGAGTCTAATGATATGTTGGTGGTGGGACCCATTAAAATCACACGTCGCGTCGCCTGCGCCGGGGCCAAAAAGCTGCACCTGAACACACAGAGAGAACTACAGCCAACAACTGTCTATTTCTGCTGGATATGTTGTTCATATATATTCATCATTCAAAGGGGAAACAACTGACGCTGCAGATACACAAACTGTAAACAAAGCAGAATATCAACCCTGCTGATCCCTATTCCTTTATTCCACTCCACTCATGTTCATTTTAAAAATATTCGCCCAGAAACACTCCAAAAAACAGAGAGTGTCTGACTAGAGTCAATGGTGTAGAACACACTGGAAAAACTAAGTGAGCCAACGCGCTCACTTAGTGGTGTGCTCTTGGTGTGTCCCGGGCTTAACATCCCTTTCTTTCTCTTACCCACAAATATCACATATTTTTGTTGAGTGCACATCCTTTTCAGTCTGCATATGTGTTTGTATTTTCATGTGTGTTTAGATTTGCTGAGTTTGAGTTTTTCTGATATCTCAGATGTTCCCATCCTGTCAACATATGGGGATAAATATAGCCCTCTGCAGTAGTGATAAATGGAAATGCGGCTAATTTGTTTGAGGAGAATAAGTGGTAACCAAGGTGCTTTGTAATCTCTACTGTCTCGTACCGTTGGGTTGGAGTCCACCTTAGTCGAGTCGGAGTCAAATACAAGTCTTTAACCAATCATATTATCCTACTTAGCAAACTTAAAGTTATGTAATGGAAGTTATGGCCGACTTTATTTTTTGTATTTTGACATTTCTGTATTGTGACAATGGACTTTCGTGACAATGCAGTACTGACCCGATCTGGCCAGTGACAATTACGTCAACTGTCCCGAGCAAATTTCACCGAATCCCTGGACTCCCAAACGTTCGAAACTGAGTCAAGTCCTAGTAAAAATGCATCAGAGTCCATGACGAGTCCGAGTCTGCACAAAGTTGTACCCAAGTCCGTGTTTGGGAACCCCAACTCTATTGTCTCATCCCACAAAGTATCTCAGAGGAATTTCGTTTTTCTAGTTCCAGTTCTGAATCCTCTTACCACTATGGTTTTGTTTATGCTTTCCAAATGATGGGAATTTTTGTTAAGTAAATTATTAATACAAATAAATTAACGTTAACTGAAGTCACCATAAATGCAATTTAATAATGTTTCTATTTTATGTAATGTACAGTATGTCAGCACAGTGTTCTGTATCATTGGCAAATAATGCACTCATGAGAACAGTTAATGGACCCAAATGTCATTGGAAAAGAAAATGAAAACTCTCTGCCTCCTCACACACTTGCTATGAAAGTTGTACTTTTATTTTTATCTTTTACTTTAACTTGTTTTCCTTTTTATTTTATTATTATCAGTTCATTTTAGTTGAGCTTGCTTTGTCTTCCATATATTATGAATAGAACCAAAACATTAACACGGAGTTGGGGTTTGAGTGTTTTCCCACACTTGAATTGTGGTTGAATAAGATGGTGGATGTTGTTTGTGATAACACCCTGACTGAGGTTCTCTGAAGACAAGTTCCCACATTGTTCTGCCATTGGAACTAGATGATTGATATCTAATCATTGATTTAAAGATTGACTGAATAGTACAACGAGCTGGATTCATTGAGCATATAAGTGCAATAATACAAAATCAGCCGTGTCTGATTTTGTTGATACCTACATAAATAATTGAACTTGCGCTGTTGTGTGAAATAACTTGTGGAAACTTTGTCAGTGAGTCAGGATGGACATCCTGCGTTACTTCCTTTTTGTGTAAACGTAACATTTCACCAGGTCTTGCAAGAAGGAACATGTAATACACCCATTCCTTTAACCTCTGCTGCTTTGTCCCCCAAAAATGTAGTTATTGTTACCTGTCAGTGCTCGTTCTGTGGTATGCATGTCTTTTGTGTGTTAAAGCATGGGTTAGTGTCAATGTATGAATGGTATGAACATATACTGTATGTTCTAGGTAATGTCCTTCTGTGCTTGATAATCTGTTCTGCAGGCTGTTAGGCTAACTGTCATGTGCAAGTTTGCTACATTTAACAAGTTCAATTACAATCAGTGTGTCACAAAAAAAACTCATCTTTAAGAATTGAGTCTCCCTTAAACATGAAAATTCTGTCCTGTTATTTACTCACTCTCATGTCTAAACCCAACCCATATGACCTTTTTTCTGTATTCTTTTATTTATATGGTGATTTTTTTGGAATCCTCAATCATTTATTGTAATTTCATTGAAAAGGGGGATTACTACGTTGCGGAGACCAGATGTCCACACAAAAATAATAATACCAGTAATTTTTAAACTATAGGGGAATTTTGTGTGGGGCTTTTTTTTTGAGCTTATAAACCTTACAGAATTATGTTTTTTGAGAATGTAAAAATGCAGAACGTTTCCTGTGATGGTTAGGTTTAGGAGAAGGGTTAGGAAACAGAATATACCATTTGTATTTTATTAAAATCATTATGTCTATGGAAAATATCCCCATAAAACATAGAAACCCAACGTGTGTGTCTGTTACATTGAATAATACATGTTTTCTTCTTGGAGTAAGATCAGACATTGTCTGTAATTAATATAATTACATGTACATAGAAATAGTAGATGTCAATGCTATGTCCTCGTTTAGATGGCTGAGATAGTGTGTGTGTGTGTGTGTGTGTGTGTGTGTGTGTGTGTGTGTGTGTGTGTGTGCGTGTGTACTTGTGAAGGGTAGTTTTAATTAGAGAGTTTTGAAAATGGCCTGACCTCCTCCACCTGCCTATTTTACCTCCAGGACTCTCTGTCCTTCAGTTTCCTCTCCCTTTTTCCATCCTATTCCTCTTCATTTCTCTCTGTTTCTCTCACATTGTTTTTCTCCCTTTCCTCATGTCACTTTTGGTGTATGTTAGCAGTGCATTTCACCCACACAAAGACCAAACCCAGGGAGGAACATAGATGTTTTACGCAACTAGGAGTGTTTACTACAGGGACAGGGCTCCACCCCTTGTTTTTTTATCTTCCTGTTCCTGTAGGCCTTTTATGATATTCAGCTTTTTTTTTATTTGATCAATACCTTGTGTTGTTTTGCACTTTATGGTAATATCTTCTCTCTAGCTAACATTATTACAATCTCCCCAGATGAGGCACATCTTGACCACATTTCTTGTCAGTCTACTTTATGTCCCTAATCTATTGGAGACAAAAGCTTCACACACAGACACATGCACACACATCCATACTGGGGCTCAGCAACACCACTAAAGCATGGTTGATGTCTGATCTCGTTTATCCTGAGGGAATCTAGGATGGTCAAGGCCATTTCAGCAGAGCAGGAAATTTCTCTCTCTCTCTTGTCTCTGTCAACAATACAAATGACTGATGTAATCTGCACACAAATTACTCTGCGGAAAGCTCTGCGGGTATCAATAGACTTGTAGTGCCATATAGATTCCTCAATCCTTGCATTTTTGTTTATTAAAAATTAATGGATGAGCAATATATTTGGCTGGTGTCAGAGGCAAACCTTTATTTTAACATATTATTTAATCTTAATCTTTATTAAGAACATTTAGCATAACTATAATAGTTATGTTAGCATAACTTCTATAGGGTAGTTAGTACTATAGGAACAAGCCACCAAACCATCAGGGTGGTTCCCTGAGAACTAAACGTTCCCCTAGTGTAATTTTCCTGGTTGAATTTGCATCACACCGCACTTGTAGTGACTTTTATTTTGACACTGTGGCGGACTTTTATTTTGAGAACGCTGGAGCCTGAG
Organism: Cyprinella lutrensis; assembly: GCA_027497675.1. Classification (NCBI taxonomy): domain Eukaryota; kingdom Metazoa; phylum Chordata; class Actinopteri; order Cypriniformes; family Leuciscidae; genus Cyprinella; species Cyprinella lutrensis. Next base: position 27,828,533 of record JAOTRC010000022.1, read on the forward strand.
CACACAATGCTCACATTCTCCATCTTAATCCGTTTTAGGATCTGTTTAACAATCCTGTCTAATATGTTAATAGATAGAAATGTTATACAAGGATATAAACAGTATATGAAAAAGTATTTGCGTTTGCCATGTGGTTGGTGCTCAAAGTAGCTAGCTGTGCAGTATTGCATAATCATGTTTTGCTTGGTGCCCTCAAACTTGCATTGGATTTTCATATTAGCGTAAAGGTTGAGGTCCATCTACCACTGTTTTCTATGTTTGTAGAGGTAGTTTGTGGAGTAAATGTATAGGCTATAATCTGTGTGTACCTTAGTGTGTACATGGCTTTTTTAAATGGTGGTGAAACAGTATGTTGTTGTGGGAAGGAGGTGGAAACCAGTGAATGTTTCATCAAATTTGAAGTTTGTGAAATAAAGTTCCAAGCCTAGTCTTTGTTTTGAATAACTAACCTCTAGTGGCGAAACTTTCACACTGTGCCTTTAAACAAAGAAAGACTAACTCTAGAAAAAATATTACCGGTATAGTGTTTTTCTTTCTCATAAAAGTTTGGATAATTTGATAGTTGTTTTTGCTATGTCTTACCCAGTTACTTGTTTTTTTTTCTCATTAACCCACCATGTATTCAACTAGACAATCCAGTCCACAGTACACTCCTTTACATATTCTTACATGTCAGAATGTCACGAGTTAATAACCCAAATGACTCAATTTAAATCATTGTGTGTCATTCACCAGCTCCTAGTGTTTTTTGTAGAATCCTAATGACCAAACAGGAAATGGAATAATCTGAAGGGAAGATATTATTTGAATATAAATTCTAGGAATTGAGGAAAAAAATTATTTGGGCATTTGAGAAATACTGATTTCCTTATTCCTCCCTCATCTCAGTTTCAGTAATGCTCTGCATTCTAATTCTTGGCACTATATGTATTTTGGTGTTCAACATCTCAAATATTTTGAGTCTTGGACGTACAGTACAAGACACAACCTGTACCCACCTCTGTTGACACATTGTGTACATTAATGGGCAACTTCACAGTCCATTAATCTTGTTGTCTTTCTATGTCTCCTTCCATCAGGCATTTTAACCTTCGGATGAAGAGGGACACCTCTCTCTTCTCTCCCGATCTGAAGGTGGAAGTTTCTGGAGAAGAGATCCCCTACGACACCTCTCACATTTACACTGGAGAAATTTATGGTGAGCATGGAACCTTTTCAGCACTATCTCATACACACACTTGCACATGTGTCCACCTCAACACATGACTGTTGCCACGGAAACATTGCCTCCATCTATTGTATGTGTAGAGTGTTTTTGAAGATGTAGAGTGCTTTTACACAGCTCATGTGAGGAAGAGAGTAAAAAAGAGAGGAGATTGTACTTCTACTTTTTGGTAATTTATAATTTAGAAAAAAGAATGTTAAAAACAACTGTGCTGCTTCATGGTTGTGTGGAGAGCATTAAGCCATTTTATCAGGATCAGAAGAACAGCGATTATTTAAAATGTATCTTTTGTAACATTATACATGTATTTACTATCACAGACAATTTCCTAGTAGACTATTATGTAAAAATAGGGTTCCCACACATATTAGAAATCCTTAAAAAAACTGAATAATTGATGATAAATTTTCCAGTCCTGGGAAAAATGTGGAAATTTTTCTGAAAAAAATTCAGATATTGCACCTAAGGCATAGGGATAGTTCATGCGTTCTAGTCGGCTTTTATGATGTGGCCTATATTTCAGGATGGAACATACCGAACATCCAAAACACTTGTGAATTGCGTACACTATTAGAGCAATCGTACCAGGGTTCATTTTAATTGATCCAAACTTGCCAAGTGTGAACACACCCTAAAAGAAAACGTAAAATGTCCTGGAAAATATTTTTTTAACTAAGAGTTTAGCATTGGCCCCAAACAATTAACATTAGCTGCAGAAATGTCTATGTTCACTCTCACTGCTCTGATCAGATTTCGCATGGTTTATGCGACTCTTTCAGTCCACGTAAAAAGTACATTTCAGGGGTTGTTTGAGGAGACATCACTGCAGAAGCAAGGTTGTGTTGTTACAAGGGTCGGGTGGGCAAAAAACATATAGTTTATATCTGATATTTATGATCTGCGTTTTTTTGTTAAGGTTGTAGAGTCAGGCTCCTTCTTCCTTTGGTTTGTGAAAGTGTAGGTGTGCCCTGTCAGAAACTCTGATGCACACATCCTGCAATGATGATATTTGACCACTGCACACCCCATTTATCTCTCATGTTACTCTCTGGCCAAATCCTCTGTCGCAATATTAATGCCTAGAATTGCATTATTTTTATCAAAAGACACTGCTTGAAACTATTTGATGTAAAACAGTCTTTTTCTCAATCCTAATTATCATCTTCATTATTATTCTTTATTATTATTACTCTTCATTCAAAGACAAAATGACTCCTAGGACAGTTTATATAATTGGCTGGTTCTTATGTTAGATTATGTAACTTTCTACTGTCTGCTCTGTCACTGTTGACTTTAATGCCATCCATGCACATATTTTTGAGTTTTGAGCATTTTGGTGGAGTCTGTGTTTTCAGACCTTATATTCTGCATAAGTGAATGAAATGTCATGTTCGGTTACTCTTCGTTTTGTCGTAAGTTGACACCAGGACCTTACATTAGAAAAAGCCTCATCACCTTATTCTCATTATGTACCTTGTAATGGACTTTGAAGCCAGTGAGCCATTGAGCCTGATTGATGATGGGCACTGCTTGCGATTTATATATGCATTAGTGAGATCTCAGAATTGCCTATGTACTTTAAATGATGGACAGACTGCCTACTGGAGGATGAAAGCGACTTTCCATTTTCTCTGTTTAGGCATCCTTATCTCATTGTCTCTGAGCTTCTCTACTAACCCCAGTACTGACAGATTCTTCCAGCCTCTGATTTGCTCTGAACGGATTCATGTAATTTCCTGCTCACGACAGGATGTTTCATAATAACTGGTATTGAGTATTGCCAGGAGATGACGTTCGTGTGGTCTGTCGATAAGAATGAGTTTAGGACTTCAGGCCTGAGGAAGTGAATGTGGTTGAGGATTGCTCCAAACTGGAGGTGATAAATAAACACTAACAAATAATGGTATCGCTCCCCTTTATAACAATAGATTTTTGAACACACCACCACAGATTGAGAATGACAATTCACAAGTTCTCAGATCAACTTTTTACTGTCAGTTTAAAGATGAAAACTGATTACATTTTTATTTTGATGGCCCTTTTGAACATTCTGTTAACTATAAGTAATTTACATGTCAACTAATTCTCATTAGACTATGGTGTTCTGTCGGCTTAATGTCTACTATTTATTGTGATGGTCCTCCAACAGACAATCTACTGACCAAGTAACTTTGCAACTACATGTCAACTTATTTTAACCCTAACCCTACCAGTCTTCTAATACTATACTAATACTCTAATGAGAGTTAGTAAACATGTAGGTGCAATGTTACTTATAGATGACAGAATGTGTTAAAGAGACCATCAAAATAAAGTGAAACCCATTTTTTCATTGACATTTTGTTTGTTTTTTGTTTTTGCCAGCAGTAGTGAAGACTGTCTGCATTGACTATATTTTAATCGATTTTATTTCAAATTTACTGGTGATGAAAATATACCCAAAGAAAAATGAAAACTGCTAGATATTGACAACGTGACAGGACATTTTTGTCAATTAAAAACTGACAAAAACGTTTCCATCTCTTGTTGCATTCTGAGTCTTTCTCAATAAGTCTTGAAATTAAAGAATCCTTAAATGGATAGTTCACCCTAAAATTTAAACAAAGTCATAATTTACTCACCCTGGTGTTGGTGAGCTTTGACATGAAATACAACCCATTTACCTTTTTCTCTGAGGTGAATATATCCGTTGTGTTTGTTGAGACAAGAAGTTATTACATTCACATCTGTCACCCGTCATTCTGACTGTTATCAGATGAATGGATTTCCAGGCTGGTTATATTTGACTCAGTGAAGAAAGTACACGGATACTTTTTGGGGGATTTCTAGGCATCGTATTTCATGTCACGTTTTTGTTAATCTTACTTTTCTGGGCAACATGAACTTCAGCCCGAATCTCATGAAGACGCACGTCTTGCTGTCATGCAGAAAAGCCCCAACGGCCAAGGTTAAGAATATCGCTAAGGAATACAATAAAACATTTTTTTTTTTGGTTCTTCCCTCTTATCCGGACCCCACCATATATCATTTCGGAACTATAGTCATCCCTGATTGGTCTTAACCCCAGTGACGGGTAGGTTTAGGGGCGGGCTTAGGGGTAGGCCATCATCATCCCTGATTTGTTTTTAACCCCAATGACCTTGTGGTCCATAAAAGAAAGATACTGGTAGGCATACTACATTAGAACAACACCAGGGTGAGTAAATTATGGCTTAAGTTTCATTTTTAGGTGAACCATCCCTTTAAACTCACTCTCACAAATGTCCATATTTCACCTTTTCTCAACCTTACTCTAACCCTCTTGTGCTCCCTCTCACCCTTTGTTATCCATTAGCACTCTTTGTGCTCTCCAAAGGATAAACATCACTTGGTGCTTAATCTTGTAACCTGTAATATTCACAGAAAAGAGTTTGATGTTGTCTGGGATGGTGCAAATTCTCAGAGGAATGACGATGACATTGGCATTAACATCTGTTCCCTCATTAGCATTTCTTTCTTTTTTGTACTCATCTTTTACTCTGAAGTGGAGGTCATCTCTATCCTAGTCCTACTCATTAGAGTACTTCTAGTCAAATTCAGTCTATTTATTAGGATTGACTTCATAAGTATACTATGTTATGCCATTGTTTTTTTTCTATTCCTTGTTTTATGTTCTTGAGCGTCTTCATGCTTCACCTCATCAGCTTTCCTGTTGTTTTAATCTGTAAATGTGAGAACAGAAGGTCAGGGAGGGATGGAGGAGAGCAGTAGTTTAATGTTTCACCGGGCGAAAGAGTGAACCACCTCTTGTGGTGTTATCAGTTTTAGGGATGAATAGTTTGAGAGCTTTTAGAGCTTGTTCCATTCTGAAGAAAGAAACTGGATTGCAGGAGGTTCTTCTTTGCCTGAGAAACAGACAAAACACACCACCGCTTTCCCACAGCCTTTTAACTGTGATAACAGAGCGCTCCTGATAAAATCCTGTTAACCGTTTTATTGCAATATGTTGTTTTTTTTTAAAGCACTTATGTTGCTTGGAATATCCCAGTGCTTGTGAAACGTTCAAAGCTTCTCTTTCATTTGTCTTGTTTAAAGTGGACCATCATTTGAAACGAGCAAAAATGTTCTTAGTGTTTGATAGCCTAAGATGTCTAGAACATTATGGACAACAGCTCCTTTTGTTGGTCTGTTCTTTGGTTTCTATATTTTGTTATTTAAGAGTCCATGTACACACAAGTAGAACTTGGCAGTCTGTTTGAAGTTGAAGCAGAATTTTCCAGGATGTGCTGTCTGTGTAGAAAGCTCAACTCCCCTGTTTGTTACTGTGCTGCTCTTCAAATTTTGATATAGTTAAAGGGATAGTTCACTTTGAAATTCATTTTTGGTAAATGTAAGTACACATTGATGGCCTAAGACCCGAAACGAGCGGTTTGAGAAAACGAACAGTATAAATTTTTAACCTTTTGTAACCATAGCCACAAAGAAGCGTCCGCACCCTCAGATCACTTGGACATGGCTGTGGTTACAATAAATACTGTTCGTTTTTTCACACAAACCACTTGTTTTGTGTCTTAGGCCATCAATGTGTAGCCTACTTATATTTACGAGTCATTAAATCATGTTTAATTTGGACATCTCTGTGCATGCTCTGGTGACCATAGACCTTCATTATATGACTGACAGACAAGAACGGTTTGACCTAAAAATATCAAAATTGAAACTACAGTGGAAACACAGACACCTACATCTTGGATGCCCTTGAGGTAAGCTAAAACATACCAAAAAATAATTTCAAAGTGAACTATCCCTTTAACTTCCACTGTTCCTCGATTGTAAAATAATTTCCACAGTTCCTCAGTACCAAAAAATGTCTTAAGACATGTACAGCATTCTCAGTATTCAGAGTACTTGATTAACCCATTTAAAAACTGTATAATGGTTCTGTTTTATGTTTTACCTTGTTTTATACTGGATGTAGTATGATTTGTGATTGTTACTTTTGCTTATCAACAGTCCTTTTGAATGTATTTTATTTATATGGCTCATTGATTTAGTTATATTGTGATATTTAGGGGGTGTTATTGTTTGCATAGGTTTCTTTATACAGGAATGTGTATATATACAGTAGGTAAGTTCACATTGGTTGTTAAAATTATATTTATTACATTTACATGAAAATATACCTGTAAATGTTGCAAAATAGCTGCATATGTTTTGTAAAAGGTGTAAATATTTGTACTGTTGTTACCTCTGGAACAAAGTAAAGCACTAATGGGTTAATGCAGTGATTCTTAAAATAAGAACTTTAAAATGATGTACCAATGTTCTGCTGTATCCCTTTGTTATTGTTTCTGGACTTCTTATTACTCATTTTTGTTGTTGTGTCCTCATTTGTTAGTCACTTTCATTAAAAGCATTTTCTAAGTGATTCAGTGTAAATGTTTGATGTCCATCTGCCTACTGTTGTGGAACAGCTCTAGTAGATGAAGTTTTAAAGTCTGTAGATGAAGAACGAGTCTGCTTTGATTATCAGAGACAGTAGCCGGGTTGCTGAGCTCATTACCATTCTAAAGGTCAAGAGCTTAGTTGCGTTATGTGCATGGTGTGTTTATAATAGAGGAGATGAATCACTGGATCATAATATGGAAGCATCTCTTTATACATTTTCCCTCCATCATATTTCACGACATGGCCTCTGTCTAATCGCTTAGAGAGAGAGTTGTATCTGTACCCCGAATAAATTTACAATTGCCTTTGGTCTTTAACTTTTAGTCTGTTTTTATCTTGCAGGTGAGAAGGGCACTCTAACCCATGGCTCTATCGTGGATGGGAAGTTTGAGGGTTTCATTAAGAGCCATCATGGCACATACTACGTAGAACCCTCGGAGAGATACCTCAAAGACCAGAATGTGCCCTACCACTCAGTCATCTACCATGAGGATGACATCGGTAAGAAAATATTTGCATTAGAGTGACCTATATCATATCCTTAATAATCTAATCAATTTAATGCATCCTCTTTGAATAATCATTATTTTCTTTGAAAAACAAAAATCTTACTGACCCTAACCTTTTTAATGGTAGTGTACATAAATAACAGTAGTTTTAAGCTAACCAGTTCTGAGCTCAGCTTTAGATGCTGTAAATGTAAATAAACTGCTTTTAGCATAATCAAGTTTACACAGTTGAAGATCCATATCATGTTTGCTTCTTTTAGAAATGATAATGAATGTGTCTGAGTGGGTCTGTCTCCAATCACTGATGTTCTGAGACTCTCTTGAGTGCGATGAGAGCTGTTAAAATGGCTGGAACATGGAATTGGTTTCAAATTGCATGTTTTTATTGCTTTTGGAGGGAAAAGTGCCATCAATGGTGGTATTACAGCATATATAATGGTTATTATAATCTTTTGAAAAGGTGTGTTGGATCATGAGAATGAAATTGAGTGAATTAGTGTAATATAAAGCATTGCCACACAAATAAACCAGTTAAGACACAGCAAAATGCAGTGAGCTACCCCTTCTCCTCTTAAAGGTGCAGGTCCTCCTAAATATTATACACTGCACCTTTAAGGCATTGAAAAGGTCAAAGGCAAAAAACTTGAGGATTCTAGTGTGCTGTAGGCCAGTGTTTCCCAAGCTTTTTTTAATGTTTTTTTTAATGTTTTTTTTTAATGTTTAATGTTTTTGTTTTTTAATGTTTCAACACTAGACTTTACTGTGTTTTGTCTCACTCTCTCTGTTGCATTCTGTCAGTCACTTACCCTCTCAATCAAACATAGTGGTTCACTTTTCCTGGTTGTCAGGCTGATAAAGCCTCTTAAAGGACCACTCTGGCGCAAAATGAATGTATGAATGAATGAATGAAAATACATTTAATACAAGTGTGTTTCCATGGCAGCTGTTTAGTAGTGATTGTCAAAAAGGACTGAATGAATTCAAGGTGCACTTTTTCATTATGCAAGGTGCAATTTTTCATTATCCTCTCCTGATATTCTTAGCATTCTTATTAAACCACTGAAAGGATCTTTGCAAAAAATAAAAAATGCAGACTTTCGTGAACACATGAGAAACCATTAAACTTAGCATAGACAATGCACACTGAGCCATCTATTGCACCATTAGCCTATTTCACTATGTTTTATTTTTTAAACCTAAGACCTTAAAATAGGATGATGTAGCCTACTGCCCCAATGAAAGACACATTTTTTTTATTAATTTTCTTTTTTTAATCAAGGTCTCTTTTATTTTTCTGGTCTGAAAATCTTCAGAGAGGTTTGGACATTTGAGTCTGGGAATTTTGAAATGGAAAATGTGTAGGAACCCTGAATTGGTCAATATAGCTTTCCTAAATATATAGGAAACAAGGAAAGTAGCTTTCTCTGATTTATAAAGTATAGTGTTAACATCATGTGGAAGTGCAAAACGAAATCTAGCATCTTTTCCACACAGCTGTGTCATACTGTGAAGTAATGAAGTGCTCAGTTTCAATATCGGTTCTAGGAAAAACATGACTAACTCTAGCTTATGCATATACACCGTTGTAGATGCGGTTAAACTGTCTTCACAATGCTTCCAGTCATCTGGCTGACTCAATCACCCCAGCTTGCATGTTGAGTTTGCACATTCACAATAAGTGAAATCACCAAAGAGAGCCAATGTATTATTACCGCAAAAATGGATGAAGTCAGTTTGGCACAGTGAGTTTGTATCTATGTGAGGCAAAGAGAAAGAGTTAATTGTGGTAGACAGTGGTCTATTGAAGCACAAGGTCAGAGGTCAGAAGGAGGGTAGCTGCAGTGAACTCTGGATCACTCACTAGCTCATGCCAGGCTCAGAAATGTGGGTGTGTTTCTCCTTCTGAAACACACACTTACAGGAAAACCTCAGTGACAATAAATGATAAAATCAGCAATTATGAACAATGTGATTGACCATATTTAGGCTCAGTTTCAATCAATTTCTCTAAAAAAAAGAAGGCCTAGATATTTCTTCTTTCATTGGGCTGTTTGTTATTCAGTATTATTCAGCGTTTTTGGTCATTTTCTTGGATCCCTGTGAATTGGGCTAGTTTTGACAATGGGTGTCGTCTGTATGTGGAAAACTCAAAGGAAAAACTCCTCAGTTTTAAGCACATCGGCGTTGTAGTGTAAATGTACCCTTAGTCTTGTGTTTCTGAGTGGTTGTTTGTCAGTTTTAAAACGTGTTGATTTCTGCTGTCCATTACTCAGAACAAATGTGTCAGTAGTACATTAATAATTTCCACTCAAACAATACACATTTTTTTATTGTTCACACTTTCTCAAGAGTAAAAAATTAATCTGGGATTTCAGCTTAAAGCTTGCCTTGCTTCCATTTTCAATTATTTTGATATTGATCTCATCTCAGAAGATTTTTATTCTCTCAAGACATGTCATTTTCTTTTGCACTCGTTTCCTCTAAACAGATGTCTCTCTTGTTCTGCCCAACAAAGAATTGCATTTGAATGGGGTTGCATTCAGTGTGGGACAATAAAAAGCTCAAAGAGAAGAAATGGAGTTTTTATGATCAGAGGTCAGAGTGTCAGACTTTCCCCAACATCCTCCCAGACTCCTACAATGGACCACATAATTTCTTCTCCCTCACATTAAAGAGCACATTTTGATGATTCATTATCTGTACATTATTCAACCACATCCACTTCATGCATGAAGAAAATTTTGCTAAAGTTCTCTCAGAAGATTGCTACATGTTTTTAGTTGAGCTCTCTCTCATCGAAACCTCAGTATCCTCACACTTCCTGTAAACATTTCGGCCTGTGACCCCCTCCAGGCATGGATAAACGAATGCAGCAATTGCACGCAAACCAGAACCTTCATCGAGATATCATGCTGCACATGATGCTGAATTGTAAAGATTATTAAGAGCGTTACTCATGCGGGATCCTCAGTGTCTACTGTCTATGTGTGGTTATTGTTCTCTGTAGACTAGAGTTATCATATACTCTCTGCTGTCTCATTAGACCAACTCTCTTTTTTCACTTACTTTGAGTGTCTGGCTGTCCTGGAACTGAGAAACCATCAGTTGAATTGAGGGGAGCAAATGCTTTACTATTATAGATGCTGGCAGGATTTCAATTTAGACATTCCATTTAAAAATATACAAAAATATCTATAGAAGACATTATTATTCTCTCATTTTCATTTCTGCTGTTGTTTGATTATTGCAAGCAGTGAAAGAGTAACAGCGGATTTGTTAGATGATTTATATATGGTTTATTTTAACAAATGTGTTATTGAATGCATTAAATTAATCAGAAGTACCAGTAAAGAATCCTGAAAGAATTATTTATGGGATAGGATATTTTATTTGTTACAAACCGCACTGGTGTTTGCTCAGCCTTCAAATGTTGCCGTCAAGAAGTAATAGCATTAATGAAAGAAACGGTCAGTGCTGTGTTAAATGCTGTAAATAGTTACCAGTGCAGTTGATAAGAATATTTTTTAGACTTTGCAGCTTCAAAAAGGCAAAGACCTCAATATCAGTAACACTTTGTGCTTTTCCCATTACACAATAATAGGAATAGGTGTATTCCTTAGGTGTAGTGTGTGATTGTATCTTTTCTGAGAAGCTTTATCAGGATAAATGTCTAGTTTTGACTCAGTGTCTTTTCAGTTATGTATAATATTCTGATGTGGAATATTACGGTTTAAAAATGGATACAAATTTAAAAAGGAAAATTAAGTCTAGATAAAAGAATATTACTGAAATGAAAACTTCAGTGAAGTTAAAGGTGAGGTGCAGCAAGCTGCCTAATTAGAGACTGGACATGTTAACAATATAGATTTGAAATACACAAGGAATGTGTTGCATTGGGTTTCAAGCAGCTCTTGAATTTTCTCTTCCCAGATTACCCTCACAAGTATGGCTCAGAAGGTGGCTGTGCAGATCACTCTGTATTTGAGAGGATGAAGAAATACCAGGCATCTGCAGTGGACGAGCCCCCCCAGGTCAGCTCCAACAGCCCTTTACACAGCTCAGCTGAACACCACTGATACCAGCAACTAGCACCACGATCTTGCTAATAAACAGAAACCCCATCACTCAAGGAGATCTGAAACATTTCTCTTTCCCATGATTGTTAAGTTTAGATTTCAATTTGACACCTGGCCAGAATACACCAGAGAAAGTGTCAATTCTGATTTGAAATAGATGATTCACTATATCTACAGTATGTACCCAAAAATGTATTGTCATCTTAGTTAAATTCTTATGTGTCCTGCTGTTTTCCCTGCAGCAGACAAACCACGTTCTTGACGAAGAGATGGCTGATGGGCCGGTGATCCTTAGGAAACGTCGTGCAGCACAGCCAGAGAAAAATACCTGTCAGCTCTTCATCCAGACAGACCACCTCTTTTTCAAATACTATGGCACCAGGGAGGCTGTGATCGCACAGGTACATCTTAAGCACAGGTGTCTTTATGGCAAGTGGTGCCTGCTGTGTTTTTATTGCACATTTATAGGGTTGTTCTCTTGTGTTATGCAGATTTCCAGTCACGTGAAGGCCATTGACTCCATCTATCAAAGCACGGATTTTCAGGGCATCCGCAATATCAGCTTCATGGTGAAGAGAATCAAGGTTAGTGCATTTCTCTCTTCACTGTTATCTTTTTTTTCTCTGAGATGTGGTCTGATTTTATTATTTATTTTTTTTTTTTTGATATGGTGCACTCTATTATGTGAATGGCATTTCTTTTTGTAACTGTAATATGGATTGAGACCGTTTTGTATTATTATAAGAATGTCAAGCCCAGTTCTTTAAACAGGATATTCTTATTATTATTATCCGTCATGATTACCTAGTTAGAATACAACTTACATCTGGACCGACTGGCTCAATATGTTACAGTTGTACAGAGGGGTTACAGATCTCACTCAGTATTGACTAGATGTCAATAAAAGCTCGTCAGCCCATATACTGCAGTTCTCCAAAGACTTGCAAAGTTCTCCTTTTAGTCCCAGGAAACTTCTCTACAATTTTCTCTTTGGCTGCTTAAGGGGCTGTTCACACAGAATGTGTTTTAAAACTGTTATGGACAAAAGGAAGTGTTTTGAGAAACAAAAGCAAAAAATCGTTTGACAGTGTTTTGCCGAAGCATTCTTGCATGACCATCTAACATGGTTACAATAGACAAAGAGAGACACAAATGAGGACATCCATCCAAAATGTTACATCCATCCTGGATCTAATGTAGATTGTACCCATCTGTTTTATTAAACTGAAGTCTGTTTGTGCTTCTATTTTAGATCAACACTACCAATGATGAGAGAGATTCCTCCAACCCTTTCCGATTTGCCAACATCGGTGTTGAGAAATTTCTAGAGCTCAACTCAGAGCAGAATCACGATGACTACTGCCTAGCCTACGTCTTCACAGATAGAGACTTTGATGATGGAGTCCTGGGTCTGGCCTGGGTCGGGGCTCCTTCAGGTATGATACACGTACAGGGTTTTCTGTGTGTGTGAGTGGGCTAGTGTCTGCTAATCTGGAATTAAATCAGCATGCATAGAGAGACAAGGCAGGGTTGAAGACCTGCGAATCAGACCCGTTGTTGATGTGGGACTGGCCATGTTGTCTCCATTAACCTTGGTACACGGCCTGATGATAAAATTATCAGTGAAAGTCCTCACACTGTTTGTGTACCCATGTATACTTTGCTATACTTAGGGGGTCTAATTGTCCCCCGAATTAGCTATATGTGACCTTTTAGGGCTGGGGTTAGGATCACTTTGTTGTAAGATTAGATTAATATAGACATAGTACAAGTCTAAAACATGTCTTTATTTAGTTTGACTGCCATTTAAGCACAATCGTTTTGATCAGACTTTTTTTTACTTTATTTTTTTAGTAGGTATCTAAACTGCATTATTCTCAAGGTAAAGAGGCATTGAAACAAGGGCAGAGTGGCTTTCAAGCTTTGCATACACAAAAGCTAAACACAACTTGCCTTTAAGCGCTGCTTGATGAAAACCCTATTAGTGTTTTCTCACACTTTGAAAGTGAGAGATTCTTTTCATCACCTTTTATGTGTTTGTTTCTATTAATGTATTCATGTTGCTAGGGAGGTGTGCATCTCTCTCACCTCTTTGGCTTTTCAGTTCAGTTTTTTTGAATGATGCACAGACACTCACTAATAGACAAATACACAGCTTGTTGTATAAACACAGTTTCTGCTTAATTTATATATATATTACAAATATTTTGTATTGATTTTGTTGTCTTTTTCAAATTATTCAGTGTCTTGAAGACTTATTGTAAGGCAATTGAGTTTTTGCTCCAGATGGGACTGAATGCTTATACATATTTCAGTTTTTAGTTCACGATACAGATAGCCTGACGCCGTCATACTAGTCAGAATGTGAGTCTGACACTGCTCCTCTGGGCTATGATTATGGGGCGTGTTTCAACCGAACCAGGAAAGAAAATGCCTCTGCACTCAATTGGTTATACCTACAACTAATCAGACAATTTATTTTTTACACTTATTATTCATAAGTATGCAGTGTCATAGCTACATCTCTGACGTTTATAACAAACCAAACTGTTTGAAAATTGGTTAGAAAATTAAGCAAGTTTGGTTTTTTAAATAGTACATGTACCATTACCA
>JAOTRC010000022.1:27871804-27894168 GCA_027497675.1 Cyprinella lutrensis
GTTCTATTGGCCAAGTATGGAACCCCAGGGTTCTATATAGAACCCAGAGGAACCCTTTTTTTAAGAGTGTATAGAACATTTTAGGGTTTTTTAAGGTTCTATATTGAACCTTTTCTTCTAAGAGTGTTTCGAGAATGTTAAGACTGGTTTGAAAAAGCCAAAGCGTTAAGAAAAACTGTAAGTCTGCATGTCATGCAAACAAGAAAACGTGCTAACCACAGGTCAAGAGCTGAAGTTTCGGAAAACACGGACTCATTGAACTATGCTGATAACATGCGACCGCGACCATGCGACTTTTGGGAAACACACCCCGGGTAAACTGTGACTCTGTGACAGCACAGTACATGTGAGAATGTCGTAAGTTGTTTCTGTGACTGACACTGGGGCCAGGGTGAGACATCCTGTAAACATCTAGAGGTCCTTTCTGTGTGCACTCAGATTCAGAAGATATGCGTGCCAGAGAGTAAAAGAATAAGTGAAATATCTCTGAAGGCTTTTGAGAGAAAGAAAGTGGTTGGCATCTCAAGATCGCTTCTTTTACATGCAATATATGAACGCACAACACATTAGGACATGCTTTCTGGGCAAGCCTAGATTCATGCTACTATTCATTCGAAAATGATGAGATTATCTGGAGTCTATTCACCTGAGAGAGCAGTGAGGTTAGTCTAAGTGGATCAGTGTAGTCAATTATTGCCAATAATGTTTTGCCACTTTGTCTTATCGTGTAAATGTGCTTTTATGTATGTTTATTTTTTTTTGTGTGTGGTTGCTTCTCATTTAAAGTAAATGATAAAAGAAATTCCTGGAATCATCAGCACTATTGTAACACATTAGAATAAAAGCTTCACCTCACCATAATCCTTGAGGAATTCACTTAATGAAGGCCAGACATACGTTTCCAATCTGATATATCAAACCCGACACACACCTCTTGACACTAAGCCTTATGCAAGTTTTAAGAACATGTAATTGAGCCATCATTTTCTCCTCCCCCCTGTCCATCTCTACAGTGTATTTTTGAGGGGGGAAAAACTTAGCGCCTCAAATGCAATAAGCACATGGTTTTCCTCCTCTATTATGCCGTTCTTTAATCCGAAAATTTGTATGGAAGCATAAGTCTGTTATGCACTGAAGCAAATCCACCCTTCACTCTCTTTCTCTTTGGGGGCAAAGGTCAAGATGAAATACTCAGCATGGGGCATATTTGATCCAGTTGTCTAAGGCTTATTACAGCATGAAATGATGTTTCTGCCTCACAAGCCATTTTACTCCTTTGACCTGGTTTATAGTTGGTTTTAATAAAAACACACATAAACTGCAAACGGAGGAATAAAATGTGGCATCGGTTATAGTATGGATATTGTAGCGTTGCATATGGCGAATAGGTGAGTACATTGCATGTTTGTTGAGCGTGATCAAAGATCACAAACAACTGAAAAACAGCCCTGATGGATAGCTAAATATGACCTTTGAAATGAAAAGATGCTTTGAACTCGGCTGTCCCATGCAGTGCCTTTTCTCAATCAACTGAACATGTATATTGGAATAATTGAACAATTGAATTGCAAAGTTCCATTAAATTTGTGGATAAATTTTTGATAGAAGACTATTTAGGCAACTGACTGTAAGGTGAATTGAAGTTTATGCAGTACGTTATCTTCTATACTTCTCTATTTGCCAGTCTGACGAGTTACCTGACACGCCTCCTGCCATGTACACAGCCAGCATCACCCCTAGAGTAAAGCCAAAGTGGATGGTGAGATCTTCTCCATGTGTGCCTCTGCTCAGGACCTTTTGGGCCACTGAACCACAACCGAACAGCTGTAAACAGGAAATGGGCAGAGAGAAGACAATTTAGGAAGACAATTAGTGGAAAAAGCTACCGCCATGCAGATAAGAAAAGCACTCTCTTGTTTGTGGAGCACTTATTCAAAACTAATTAGTATAGCAGCTTGTTCAAAAGCTCAGTCCATTATGGTCAAGGGCGGCACCCCAAAGTAACCAAATCTGTCATGTTGAATCAAAATCTTTTCGCTTAATTAACACCAGTAAAACACATTGTAGAACAAATCTGTGTATTTTCATATATATTATAAGCAAAAGAAGATTATGATATTATTCATCAAAGCATCAGGTAGTCATTTCTGTAGTAAAATGTATTTCTCTTTAAAGTAAGCATGGGGCATGCTGTGGGGTAATTTGTCAAACTTGACATGACAAAATTTCAACAGTTAAACGATTATAAAAACACAAACACACAAAATGTAAAAGTACAATACGAACAAATAAACATTTATTAAACATGACAGCTGGTCACAGCATCTTTCAGACTTTTTGAAAAATCCATTTATCCTGAGAATAGTTCAACTTTAAAACAGTTTAAAAAAAACACCTTTATAATATGTTGCAATAAAAAAAACCTATTGGAACTTTATTTTGGGTAACAGAATTGCCAAAAATGTGTTGGCACAAACTGTCAACTTTAAAGGGTTTTGAACGAGGTGCTTAAAAACTAACATACAAAACCACTAGAGAAAATGGGTGTTTGTCTAATTGGACTTTTTACACAAATCCTTATACAGTAGTTACTGAAATCAAGTCCTTGACAACTTAAATCTAGCCATATCCCATTAAATAGCCACAAGTGATCAATAAGAAGCATAAAATAAGAAGACAGTGTTTACATCACTCAAGTGAAATGAATAAATTACTGTAGTTGACAGACTGATTTATTATTCATCTAAAATATGGACACAAAACAGTCCATTACACTTGAAATATTCATTATAATTCTGAGCATTTACTGTATTCAAACTGTGTTATTAATCTCATTTTACAAGTTCTGAAGTTCTGACAGGAAAAAAGACTTACTATTAATACGAATGTCCCCAGTAATTCTGCCAGAAACTCTCTTATGATGTCCCGCCTCAACATGCATTTGCCCCTCAATTTTCTCATCTTTTCGAGCTCCATAGTTTCCCCGCTAGTGAAATGTGATGTCCGGACAGTCAGTTGAAGAGCTGAGTCCGCTGGAGTTTGAGTGTCTTAGGCTTTAACCTTCCCCGCCCCTCCTGCTGCTACTTAGATGTCATTAAACACACTGACATGACAGGTTGGTGGTTCCTCTTTGCTCTCACTCTATCCATCCTCCTCGTGCTGTGACAAATACGAGTTCGGTCAAGAAAATATCATTAGCTACGTAGCTTATTTGTTCAAGTTTGCGAACTTTTGCGAAGAGACGCTCGAGTTCTCTGAGAAATCAGTAGACTGACGTTCAATTAATCTTTGTTTACGAGGTGAAAAAAAATCACACCTAGATTTTTAATTATAGCTAATTATTAGCAGAAGTTGGAGTTAACCGAAGCTAATACATTACATTTCAGTTGTGTGGGGGAAAAAAAATTCATGACGTTTTTGTTGAGCTTTAACAAAAAAGTAGGCTAAGTGTAAAAAAAGACCGAGAAAAAAAGATGCAATGTTTTATTGCTTTCTTTTGATGTTGACGCAATAGGCCTGTGTATTTAGGCTACAAGCAAACGTAGCCTATATATATTTTTAAATTATCATCATCATTTGTCATGACCTGCAAAGGCCGTTTGTGAACTGAAAAACACATCCACAAAAAAACGACAAAACTAGGTATTTGTTTTAATTTAGTCTCTAAATATAACATATTAGTGTATTGCATAGCCTACTTGCTATTCATAGGGATTTCTTATTCTTGTAAATTCTTCTCATTCAGAGAAGAATTACAGCGCATCGTTAACTTGTAATGCATACATTTGTCCACGGGGTGGAGCTGTTTGACAAAGTAAAAACAGATGGCCAGGGTTCGGCGGTGGCGTCCCATGGCTGTGGTGTGAACAGAAGAAGTGATAGGATGGTAGCGGTATGTTTTGTTTGCATTAATCACTGTCACTTGTTCTGGGGTGTCCTCTTTGATGTGAGGCAGACACTGTCAGTGCTGCGAAATGAGGGGGATGTGCTGATGGAGAAAAAGCACCCCAATGGGTTCTAACAAATTATCACACCCCGTCCCCTTCATCACAGCACTCAGTACATGTCACACATGATAACTATCACGCAGGCTGGCCATTAAACAAACTAAAATAAAAATAAAAAATAAGTTAGCTCTAGTAGGCTAGGCTGGGCTGTAGTGGGTTCTTTAAGTGTAGATGACATAACACTATTGGGTTTCTGGATCGCAAGGCTTGCCTTGCAGGCCATCACACACAGAGAGACTTAAAGTCCATGAACGGAATTCACTAAAGGCAGTTCGATATTTTCATAATATTCATAATTCCTTAAGTTAATAGCAGGACACAGTGTGAGAGCAAGAACGTGTTTTATAACAGGGCGGGTTAAATAGGCCTATGTTTTTTAAAACAATAAATAATGTAGAATTTTACTTGAATTTGTGATTGGCTATCAACCGAAGATAGTTGAGACTTTATAAACGCCTCACAACATCCGAGATTTCTTCGACTAGAAACCATGTAGGCTGGCTTAGTGTGAAGGCGAATATTTGTTTTATTTATCTGTGACATAATCGTAGATGTTTTTGTCGCGATCAAGTGTCGTGTTCTCAAGAGCTTCCTTATCCAGCAGTTACATGTGTAAGTGTGAATGTCTGTGTTGGCTAATCCTTTAAACCACAAACTCTTCGAGAGTGTTAATAGCCTTTTTAGATACTCTAATGTTTATTGGACAGTCTGGGTTAAATGCTATCAGAGTCCAGGCGCTGCAGGAGGGACGACGAGGAAATAACCTGTGATCGCTTGATGTAGATAGTTGAATAAAATTCTCACAGGATAGATATGTTAGGAGAATCTGTGAGAATCAAAGGGGCAAACAGCCATTGGCTAAGAAAACGTTAACGTTCACGTGACAGTTTGAGAACCCTAATGGAGAGAAACAGGCTATAACCTTTATATAATAGCCTATACTTGTATTGTATTATTGTTAATTTCAACAAGCAGTCAAGGAAGTCTGCAAAATAGCCTACATTGATACCCTAGACTGAAAAGAAGAATTGATTTAGTGATCTAGTGTAGGCTATCCTAATTTCAGTCCAGACTGAGTTTAATAACTTTTACGCAGCGTACGGGAAGTTTTAACCAAGAAAACTTTTTATTTTTGATTTGATTTGATAAAAAATGGTATCTAGCATTTTTAACCAAGAAAACTTGATGATGAAAAAAAAATATGTTTTGATAAAAAAAAAGTTTTATTGAAAAACATCCTTAAGCTTTAATACGTTCATATTAGCAATACATAAATAAATGTATTGTTAATTGTGTAACTAATAGCTATCCCCCTTGAAAACGAGTCTGTTCTGTTTGCTAAATAATTCAATAACAGACTATTAACAACTCATTTAGATTTTCACCACCCTAAACACTTTTACAGTGCAGCCTGTCCGATGAATTTCTTTCTGATAAATCCTTATACTTCTCCATAGCGTTGTCTTGAGAGTGGGTGGTATCTTTCACTCCGTATGGTCAGAGAGGGAGAGAGAGAAGTTTATGTAAATGCTCCATTTTAATTATATTAGGAGGACGGCCCTATTCTCTGCCCAATAAAAATGGACCAGGGCTGACACCTGGTTATAAACACAGAAAGGGATTCCAAAGTAGTAATCGCAAATCGGCAGGAAAAAACCCAAACGGCATCTTCAAGAGACGCAATGACCTCCAGTAAAGTTGAACTGCCAGGAGAGGTGAAGAACGACCCGGCTGCGCTCATGGCATCTCTTCATCTGGTGCCCTCACCGATACCCAATCCTGAGATCAAGTACACCAAGGTCTGTGAGACTTTTTATAACTACTTTGAGAAAGATCAAATTGCCTAAACGGTAAATGCAAACTTCGATTACACCAGGCACGTTGAATTTGTTGTGCCTGCGCGCAAACAAATCACTGGTCAAGGAACGCAACTTATGCCTATTGCAAACATTCATATCAGATCATTCATTTTCAGATAATCGATTCATAAGCAGTAGCCTAAGGTCCATGATGGAAATTACGCATGCTTTTGGTAGGCTAACAAGTAGAAAGTTTTGGTTATAGTAGGCTATATGGAGTATTTAAGTCTAGTTATTTGCAAATAATATAACGATTTATTCTAAGCGGTTGTTGTTTTCGTGTCCGGAGTCGGATAAAGTGTGTGAAGGTCCAGATATGAAATTATCCTTGAGGTGCATCGATCAATAAAGTTTTCTCGATCTTGATAATTGGCTGTCCATTGAAATTTAATAATCTAATTTTAACTACTTAAGAAGTTTAGTCTCGAACAGGTTGTCTTTATGACTTTAGTTTCATTACCGTGCGCGTTGGAGATCCGCCTCTCTCAAACTCATTCTGTCGTAGCAGGCTACAGTCTATGGATCAGCCGACTGTGCCTACATCTAAATTATTCATATTTTTTATGTTCTAGACAACAGCAAACAAAAAAAAAAAAAAAATCACAATGTTTATTACTGTGACCACAATAACTTTAACCAAACCTCATTGACAATATTTGCAACCTGTATCATTTCTAAGAAGTTTAAGGACCAAATATCAAATGCATGTGCTCAGGAATACAACCCAGAAGATTTTAAATACAAACACTTGACAGCACAATTTTGGACTTTTTCCAGATGTAATAAAATTTCAGTAGCCTACTGTTACGTTATTTTGGTGTAGTCGTTCCATATTATCCTCTTTGCAAATGAATGACAAAGAAAAGCTGAATCATCGCGCAAAATGGTTGTAAAATATAATCTCTCTTCTTTTGTTTGGTTAGGTCATCAGTTTTGAGTGTAATCATTTTATTGCTGTGAGGTGAGAGGATAAAGTCAAAGTGCAGTGCAGGCAAATTATCGCTATGGTAATGAGAGTAAAGTACAGCCAGTGCAATAGCTGGAGACACCTGTGACACACACATGCATGCACACACACACACACCCTACAGCCTCCTTGTCCTGCTCTCTCATCTCATCAGACCTTCTTTCAGAAGCAGATGGGAGTGTGAGAAGATTCATCCTTAGGAATTTGAATTATCCAGTGTGTGCTGTTTATATGGGTGTGCGTGTGTGGGGCATTGGTGATGTGAACTCCCTTCACACCATTCTCCATCTCTCTCTCTATATATCTTCCCACCCCCCTCTCAATTTGGATTTTGTTGCGCCTGGTGCAGGGCAGCACAGGATCTGATGTAACAAAACAAATATGCTGAATCAATACTGTTCTTTCTAATGTAGTCTGTGCAGCGCCAAATTTTTTTATTCTTTGTAAGTCTAAGGTTAAAACCATTTTTGCAAAACTCCTTGGAGACTTAAGTTGTGTTTTCTGCACTGTTAATGTGCAGTGTTTTATGTCATGAGACGCTGAGTTGTGGAAATATCATTAATGGTCACACTAACATCTCACTCCTCTCTCACTGTCCACCACTTATGTAAATCCCAGTTATGTAAATATGCGATTCAGCACACTTGCGTACTGAATTACATCCAGATCTGGCATTTAAAGTAAAAATAATTAATATCAAGCAGGGAGAAGTACTGGCAAATGTTTCAGTCGGGCAATGCATTACAATACAAAACATATTTTATAGCAATTACTGGTTTGTGTGCGAGCATGTGGTTAGACAGAATGCCAGTAACATTTTTATTATAACAATGAATATATTGTGCATAATTATTTATTTGGTCCCACTTTATTTTGTCTTTATGTATTAACAATTAAATTAATCATTTGATAAAGTGCACTTATACATGTTTTTTACATTGTAAAAATACCTGCATGTAATTGCAGATATGATTAATTTATGTAATTACATTTAAACTTACACTATTCTCCCTTCTCTTAAGGTGATGATACACAGGGCAACTTTTTAAGCAAGGTTGCTGGGCAATCTTGCCGAGCTGTTGTTGCTTGGACACTTTCCCATTGAAAATCGACAATACATTTCTATCTGGATAATTTAGATCGGTCTTGGGTCCTGTGTCTCATCTGGTTGCCCGTTGACGGCAACATTACTCAAAAAGTTGTCCTGTGGATCATCACCTATACACCCTTTAAATCTAACCATACCTCCAAACCTTACCCGTACCCCACCTCAATATAATTTTGCAATGCAACATGAACGTATGAGTACATTGTACCTGACAGTACTTTTTATTATTATCATTACATAGTATTTGAAGACACCTAATATTTAATGGAACCATTTATTTTAATTGTTTTATTTATTGGAAGTCTTACTCATAAGATTAACAATACAACGAATGCTGCAGTTTTTATGAAGTTTCTCATAAATACAAAAACCTGAATAGTTAAAATTGTTTCTTGTGTTGTAAAATTGCTACAACCTGCACTTTGAGCTCCCCAGTAAACTTTTCACCTCACCAATTACATTTGTGCGTGTTATGTGACAGTCACTACACCTGCACCAGTGTGTATTTGTTACAGACTCAAGATTAAACACAGCGATAGGGAACTTATCTTCCCTCTGCCCTGTCATTGAACATTTACAGATATTTCTCAAAGTCTTGTTGTTTTTCTGTAGACACCTGAGCTCGATTACAGTATTACAGAATCTCTTCCTCACTCCACACAGCGACCAGAGTCCAGTATGTTTGACTGGTCACGGGAGAGCTGGTCTGCTGATGGAGCTCTCTCTCTCTCTCTCTCTCTCTCTCTCTCTCTCTCTCTCTCTCTCTCTCTCTCTCTCTCTCTCTCTCTCTCTCTCTGTCTCCCTCTCTCCCTCTCTCTCTCTCTCTCTCTCTCTCTCTCTCTCTCTACTGCTGGCCCACTGGGCTGATAATGGCACTAAGGAAGCCATAAATTTGTCTTTGGTGATGGCTGGTTATTGATGTTTTCTCTTCTTTTTTTCTCTTTGGTTGGAAGAGCGAAAAGGAAAGGAAAGGTTATGTTGATAGGTGTGTGTATCAGTGTAATTGATTGGGACCCAAGAGCCCTTTTGAAAGAGAGGTGTTGGATTCCAGCAGGCAAAGTGATGATGTGCTCACACTATTCAGTTATAACGCATAAGTGAAGCAGACTCTGGAGATTAAAACCTGGAAGAAGAAAGGAAACAGGAGACAGACTATTACTCTCTCACTTTCCCCTGCGTCTGCAATTGATAATTGCATATTTGTATTAAATGTGGTTTCAGTTAGTGGTATTTATCAGTGATATTAAATAAAAATGTATGACTTGGCTATATGATCTTTGCATATAATTTGGGGTTTTGAATGTGGTTTAATTTTAAATTGTACAGTTCACCCCAACATTTTAATTCTGTCATCATTTACTCATCCTCATGGCGTCCCAAACGTGTATGGCTTTATTTTTTTTATTTTTTTTTTTCTGTGGAAAAAAAAAGAATCATTTTAAAGAACGTTTTAAAGATTTTTTTGTCAACATAGAATAAAAAGTCAGTGGGGTCCAAAACATCTGATCAAAAAATATCTAAATTTTTCTCTATATCTTATATCTAAAACAGTTATATCTAAAACAGGAGTGGGAAATAAGTGTGTGTGTGTGTCTATACTGAGAGCTTCATGGAGAAAGAGACACTTGATAGCCATTTGTTGGACATGTCTTTATATTGTAAGGGCTTAAGCGTCCAGCCAGGACAGTAGTGTGCGCTGAAGTGAGGACTTTTGTAAGCTAATCTGGGAGACAGCTTGAGTGAATGAGGTAGGCCCCATCAATCCGTCAGTGCGTGAGATAGTACAGATGGGAGTCAGGGGGGTTTTCTGCTCTAGAAGCTGTCCAGCAGGGTGTAATATATGGCCGTGTCTCACTGTTAGGGTCAGTGGCCCTGACTTACGAGAGTCTGTCCCATACCTCTGGAGTTTTTCACTTCAAAACCCACCATTTCTTCACATCAAACAGCGGCCAAAGTAGAGCATACACTGAGAAGCTTGATTTATTGTAAGCGGCACAGTGAGGACTCTCTCTCTCACACACCCTCTTTTGCTTTGACTTATAATTTCCCCCCTTTCTTACTCTTGATCTTTTCTTCACATCTTCCTCATTGATTATCTTTGGCCTTTGGACTGTTTTTCTCCCTTCTCCGGACCAAAAGGCTTGATTTGTCTCCGTATTATTAGCAATTTCATGCATGGTCTTGCGTTAAGCACAAGTACGCAAACAAATATTTTTTTTTGAAATCTCTTTTCAAAATTCTTCAAATTATCTTCTTTTGTGTTCCATAGAATAAAAAAATGTTTTCTGTTTGGAAGGACATGAGGATATTTATGAACGATGTCAAAATTTTAGGTCAACTATCCTATCAACACGGTTAATGGTTATCACAACTAAACAAATATCAACATTTTTATGCACATGCATAATGTTAATTAATACACTAAATAAATATAGTAAATTTGTACTAAATAAATATAATACACTATTGTTCATTGTTAATTCTTTTGTTAATTTAACTTTTATGACATTTTAAAAATGTATATGTACATGTTACATGTACATGTAATAAAACAAGATGTTTGATTGTTAAATCATGGTACCTAATACATTAACTAATGTTAATGAATTGTAAAGTTTTATCACGTTATGCTTACATATGTATTCTTTTAGTATGTAATGCTAAACTTGATAGTAGTGGTGTCCCTGTGAAACTGTACCATATAGACTGTTTTTCACAATCTCACTTGTGGTAATGTCAATTCATTATTTTACAGAAATGAGGGAGATAGAGCAGCCTCAGACTCATGTCTTAAAGGAATAGTTCACTTAAAAATGAAAATGCTGTCATCATTTACTCACCCTCAAGTTGTTTCAAACCTGTATGAATTTCTTTCTTCTGCTGAACACAAAAGAAGATATTTTGCAGAATGTCAGTAATCAGACAGTTCAGTTGACTTTCATAGTAGGGAGAAATTGATACAGGTTTGAAACAACTTTCAACTGAGGGTGAGTAAATGACGACAGAATTTTCTTTTTAGAGTGAACTATTACATTAAGGTCCTTCTTCTCCTGAAGAGAAATTCAGCTTAGGGTATGTTTTGCATGCTGGAACCAGCATGGGATAGAGGTCGATAGTTTACTGGTCCAAAGCATGTGAAGCGGGAGTTACACCAGTTACACCAGCTCATTTGGACCAACATGGAATACATGTTGGTTTATGCTGGATTTTTTAACATCAGTAATTATCAACATCTTGAAGTGTGTCCAGTTCCAGAGTGAAAGTGAGCTGCTCTGGAAAGGATATGAAACTTCCTGTGTAGACCGAGACCCGGGCTGCAGGTGCCCTGTTAGAATCCGTCTGGCTCTGGAATCCCGGCCTGTTCCATGAAAACAAAGATAAAGTGCACATGTAAAAAAGAATCTTTTTTACAATGGCTAAGAAATGTTTGCCATTAAACATCCCTCATGTGTCTGAGCCATTAGAAGGTGCTGGCGGCCAAACAGATGTTTCACTAGCTATAGCGTGAGCTTTGGCATCCTCCGTCCCCGTTCCTGCTCCGCTTCCTCCTGCAGTTGTGCGAAGCCTCCAGACAGCTTGCCTGGGCAGATGAGAAACGGATCAGTGTTCTACAACTGTTAGAGTCATTCGAAACCATCCCCCCCCCCACACACACACCCCCCAAAAAGGCTCTTCTCTAGCTGTAGCTCTCCCAGAGGAACAAAAAGTCGACCTCCTGCTTTTGTGGACGATAACCCTCTTTCCTGTGTGAATATTGCTGGTGATAAAAATCTCAGCAATGAGGAGCATAAGCCTAGTGATGCTGTCATCGTGTGCTGTGGGTCGCTCTTCCACAATCTGTTTATGATAGGCACTGCATATCTCGCCATCTAATTAGCTTTGCAGACGAGCGCAGTCAGCACCGTGAGACTGACAGCTTGAATAAAAAAAACATGGAGTGATTCTAAATGTTTGCAGCTGTCTTGTGTTGTGGCCCGCACGTAATATCTCAACCTATCCGCTCTCTGCCCGCTTTTGTACAATGTGTAAGCGTAGGATGAACTGGCAGCGCTTCTCTTTCTGTTTGTGTACTGCATCAAGTGGCTGTTTTGTTTACAAGATAATACATTTTCTGGCCCCCTGCTGTTGTAAACAAAATCTAGTTGTAACAGCTCGGCTTTTGAAAGTTTGAAAGTTTCTTCCAGTACTCTGCCTCACACAATCTCTACTGAAGACAGTTTAAGTTAAAGTATTGGTCAAAATGTTACTTAGTTAAAAAGCATGCATGAGCGAATATAAAAATATACTATTTTTTTAAAAAAAAACTGAGCATATTGCACTATTGCAGTGATGCTTAAACTTTATAAAGCTCACTTATTTAGTTATAATTTTCAATAAAACCAGTATCCCGATAGCTCTTGGAATTGTTTAGCTTTAAATTCAACTGCATATTGACACCTATAATATCAACTGATATTATAGGTGAATATAGTTGTTTAAAGACTATTCGTTGTCCATATTCACACTCGAGTCAGGTTTGTCCATTGCTAGCAATGGTATAATTTATATGTTTTATGGTTTTATTTTAAGATTTTATGAAAGACAGTGTTGTCGTCAGGAGATGTCACTTCACAAGGAAAAAATGGAGCATAACTGAAATAATTGTATTGGCTGTAAAAGTTAGCTTATAATTTGAGTGTAATTTGACTTTATAGTAAACATAAATAGGAACAACTTAAGTAATTTTAACCTTTGAAAACATTTAAATGACATTTCTAAAAAGTATAAAGCATCTCTTTTACGTGTTCCATTTCAACAGTAAAGTGCAAATTCCCCGAAATAATGCTTAAGTATAGTAATGAATTACAATTACTCAAGTTCTTTACAGCCTAGCTGAAGCCTCCAGCAGGGTTACGGCAAAGAAGCGGTGATCAATATGAATTTTTGCACTTTTGCACTTGCGTTCTTATCCCTTTTCTTTAATCAAAGCCAAAGTATAAAGAAAGCTTGAGAGTTGATTTACTGCACCGGCCTGTCGCTCTTTATCAACTTTCTCAATGGGAAGAGACAAAAGTCCGAGAGCCCCCAGAGCTCAGGGAAGACTGGGCCAAATGGCCTCTAATGGTCGCCTTTTTCTAGTCGTGATTTAGATGGTGGCCCAGTCCGCTGCTCACCCAGCATTCCCCTCTCCACCGTTCCGGGGTGTCATAAGTGTGGGGTTACGAAGAGCATAAAGCTACCCACCGTCTGCATTCTTCCCCGGCCCACTGGCCTGTCACAGTCTGCCCCTGATTTAAGGCATTCCACTACAGTGGCCTCTATAAATTTGAAAACTAATTCGCTCTTCGCTCCTCTACAGTGCTCTCTGTTTTTGTAACAGGCCCTCAGCTCGACGAGACCACTGACACTTTTATGAAGTGCTCCAAATGAGAGTCAGATTAAAGGTGGCCCCCTTAATGCAAGAGGCCTGTGAGGAGCGGGTGGGAGAGAAAAGGGAGTCTGAAGTAAATGTATCGTAGAGGAATCAGCATGGTACAGACTGATACCTACCCTGTCCGGGAGTGATTTATTCATGCCAATTTTAGGGGAGACGCAGAGTGGGAGTGACTTGAACCGCCTCCAAGTCAACTGGCATTTTATACCTGCTCTAAAGTAAACACGCCTCATGGTTTACAGCCAATTAAATTGTACTTAAACCTGTAAGTTTACATTAGTAAACATGTTGGTGAGTTTGAGGAGGCCCAGAGCCGCGGTTCACTTTGAACTTTTTCTCTACGCAGATGACAGGAAGAGTGTAGAACTCAGAGCCAGCAGATGCCGTAACACCTTATCTGTCACAGGTTTGTTGAAGTCAACAGCATAAGCAAATCTTCTTGCATAAGTCTTCAGTGTGAACTGTGAAAGCACACTTGCCTTTCGTGTATGCTGTGTCCTTTAAAAACAATTTGTGTGCGTAAAGAAAAATGTATTTTTCTTTTCTTCTTTATCGAGCTTGAAAAATCCCTCTTTTGGAATCTGAGGCGGTTGTTTTACGGGCCGCTTCTTTTAACGCATCACCAGAGCCAGAGTGCGGCCCGTGTTTTATGATCTCGTAAACGAGCAGTGATGTTGTGAAACGTGTGTCTGTGTGTATCTCTGTGTTTGTGTGTGCATGCTGTATATGCACTTGTATCTGTGTGTGTGTTGGACGTCTGATAGGGATTTATCTCTCCTTTTCCCTTTCCCCCACCTCGTTCTGTCTGGTTGCTGGATCACTCCCAAGAGAGTGATATTGGGCAGCCCTGCAATAGCACACGGTTCCCAGAGATTCCTCTCACACCACAACCATGAAACACACAGGGGGAGAAAGAATTTCTTTTAATTCTGTACATCATCATGAAGTTAAACTAACTTCTCATTAAAGTCTAAAAATGCACTTTTTATGCATGGTGTTTGATATTATCTGCAAAAAAATGATTCATTCTCTTTCTAACAGTTGTTTTATGGTTTGTTACGTATATTTTAAACAATGGTTGACAAAGTACACACATCACACAGTATGTATAAAGTATGTATTTTCCAGTTAAAAAAAAGTAAATATACTGATCGACGGACCAATTTTTGATATTCTCCATCCTACTGCGTTTAATGCAGACTGTATCCGAGGAGAGAGGGGTACTAGACATGCAAATAGAGCTTATATAGATTATAATGACATTAGTAACTTGTTTTCACAACATCAACTTTATGCTTTCAGCCTCTGGGGATTGTTTTGAGCCGGACATGAATAATTCAGTGAGTTACCTGGAGACTTGCTCTGACTAGTACACTTTGTGAACAAATTTAATAGGTTCATCATAAAAGAATAGTTCGTTTATGATTTCTTTAGTTTGAAATAATGAGAGACAAGTGTTTGTGTGTGTGTGTGTGTGTGTGTGTGTATATATATATATGTATTAATGGAATTTGGTGTTGTAATGGTATTGCGTTTTTGACATTTCGGTTTTAATATACGTATATCATATTTTTATTCTAGTTTGAAATAATTTAATACATCAATTTACACTGAATTAAAATGAGAAATTCTGCCTTGATAACTAGTTGAGATAAAAATGTTTTTTTTAATGTTTTTCATTTAATTTAACTGTAATAACCCCAATATAAAGTGCTTTGTTACTGTTCACAAATGATTTTAAGTTACTCTGTGTTATGACACACTTCCTCCTGTTGTGAAAACTAAACAGTATCTTTCTCTTTTCTCCCTGTAGATTTTTATTAATAACGAATGGCATGATTCTGTGAGCGGTAAGGTCTTCACAACATACAACCCAGCTACAGGGGAGAAAATCTGTGACGTCCAGGAAGCAGATAAGGTGTGTGTGTGTGTGTGAGCTTTCTTTGCATGCTAGTGTTTGTCATCAAAGTGTGTATTTGGTAATTGGTCAAACCGTTGCCAGAAACAGGTTTAGCACAATTGCTCTGCTGGACGACATTTAGTCGTCCAGCACCGCTATTGTGCTTCTCACTTTCAGCCTTCACTCAGCATGAATAAGTATCCAGCATTGAAAGAGAGGGAGGGGGCTGTAGTTCAGTCTAATGTGGTTAAGCAAGCTAGAGACTGTAGTTCCTCTCTGTAAATCAGGCAGAAAGTGTGGAAAACTAGAATGGATACAGGAAACAGAGACCCCCTGAACGTGCAACTGGGGAAGTCATTGAGACTCATCCGGAATGAATGGATTTCATTTGTCCCAGAGGTGGACAAACACCTGTTTACAGGATAAGGTTATATCATTAAGTGCTTTCCACTCTCTCTCTTTCCCTCTTATTTCTAAATCTCTCTCTCTCTGTTTGGTCCCCTCTCTTTGCCGTTCTGTTAGGCTGATGTGGACAAAGCAGTGCAGG
Source organism: Cyprinella lutrensis (assembly GCA_027497675.1). Lineage (NCBI taxonomy): Eukaryota > Metazoa > Chordata > Actinopteri > Cypriniformes > Leuciscidae > Cyprinella > Cyprinella lutrensis. Next base: position 27,887,606 of record JAOTRC010000022.1, read on the forward strand.
CTGCGCGTTCGGCCTTCTCTCTTGGTTCAGTATGGAGGAAGATGGATGCATCTGAACGTGGGAAGCTGTTGTTCAAACTAGCTGACCTAGTGGAAAGAGACACCGCCTACCTTGCTGTGAGTACCCAGTCCAACACTCTTGCCAGACCCAAATATTAGCCCTCAAACCAAATATATCGTTAAAATACGATCCAGTAAGTCTTAGAATTAGGTTCAATTCGTTAACATTAGTTACTGTAATGCATTAGGTATTATGAAGATAATGGGGTGGGGACCTTTTTTGACCAAAGAGCTATTTTTACATTTTTTTGTTAATTCATTTTTCCGAAAGAGCCACGTTATAAAATATAATAGCTACTATTATAAAAATAAAATAAAAATAACGTTTAAATAATAATATTAGGGCCATAGACAACTAAATACAAACAGTGTCTGTGTCATTGGTCATAAGAGATCCGGAGAGCCACATTTATTTATTTTTGATTGGTTAACACATGGGACAATTTTTTGCTTTTTAAAGAGTATAAGCTGTCACAGAGATATGTTTTATTTCTCAGGATACATTTCTTTAAAATATATATCTGATGATTGATTCCAAAAGTTCAGCTCAACTTGAGCCAAAATGCCTGACCCGTGGTCTATTGTAACATTGATCCTGACTCCCTCGCATCTATCACCTTCACTCACGAACCAGTGGTCCTCTGGGCAGACTTAAACCACGTCTTGTTTTAGTCAGTGCCAGTTTCCGGTGAGTGAGAATCAGATTTAACAGGACAGAGCCATGTGAGCAGACAAAGACGCTCACAACAATAAGCAAGTGTCTAATGAGTGGACCTGTCTGTCTGCCTCGAGCTTATTGAAGCTTCATGGCAGGAGCTGTAAGAGTTGTTGTTTTTCTAACAATTTTGATTTGCTCTGCACATGTCTGAAACCCTTGATGATGACAACACCGTGACCTTTGGGTGCTAACGATCACTTAGATTAGGAGCGAAACGTAAAAGAGAGGTATTGTTCTGTGCCATGACGTGCTTTTATCTCCGCAGTTCTTCCGCCGTGGACATCTGCTTTTACTTCCCACTCACGGAAATGTGTCTGAAGACAGATTCAGAAACAAAAGTGCTATGTTTGTCTTTGTGCGTGCAGCTCTCTAGAGGCCATTTTGAATAAATCTCTTTCATTTTACAGTTTAGACGTCGTCTTAAATGGATTGAAACAACAGATTTTTCTCCATCCAGCTCTGAACAAATGTCAGAGTGAATTGTTTTGAAAGACAAATGTGACGTCCATGTGGTTATGATCACGCTTTATATCAGTCTAATCCCACGTCGATTAGAAATCATGGCTGACACAGAGATGGGTGACACAATGTCTGGTCTCTGGTGATGGCTATCATGTTGAATATCATGTTTTCCTAGGGGAAAAGGTGTAAGCGTGTGCTTTAGATATGCTTAGTCTAAATCCAGCATGGGGGGTGTCAGGTTTAATTCCTACGAGTGATTTTTCATCACACGCCCACACTCTCATCTGCCTTCTCTCCTTCCAGACCCTGGAGTCACTGGACAGCGGGAAACCTTTCCTCCCCTCCATCTTTGTGGACCTTCAGGGAACCATTAAAACTTTTCGATATTTTGCTGGATGGGCAGATAAGATCCACGGTTCCACGATTCCGGCTGGTAAGCTAACGCTCATCCTGTCATAAAACTTTGAATTAGACGACATGTAAATTATGGGGAAGTTTAATGGGGGGTGGGGGTGGTCTGACCTCCCTAATTAAGGCCTGAAGCCACCCAACAAAGAGAAATCAAAACAAAAGGTTGGGGGTCTTAAAAGTGTATTCTGTTTACATATTCACAGACTATGTTTGAGCTTAGTTTTTCAGCATCTCAGTAACCAAGTTTGCCAGAACACAAAGTTTCACCTCACAGAAAACAAGGGCTCACAAACAGAAATAAGGATTTAACAGTGGGCCTCTAGAGCACATTTTGTTTGGATGTATTAAAGGGTGGAACATAGAAAATATAAATATTGTAATTATTTTACACTTTATTTTGGATTTCCAAACATATCACTAAAATATTTAATATAATATTACTTAGGTTTGACTGTACTTTATATATACGATTGTGTTTATTTTAATGTATTTGAACATTCAAAGGTTTGGGGTTAGTAAGTTATGTCTTGAAAGAAATTAATTTCTATTTTATTTAAATGCTAATTCTAAAATGTATCACAGTTTCCACAAAAACACTGAGCGACACAACAGTTTTTTCAACTGTGATTATAAGAAATATTTTTTTGAGCACCAAATCATTAGAATGATTTTTGAAGGATCATGTGACTGAAGACTGGAGAAAAAATCTGCTTTGCCAACACCGGAATAAATTGCATTTTTAAATATATTAAAATAAAATTAAACATTTGAAATTTTAATAATATTTCACAATATTACAGTTTGTTTTACTGTATTTTTGGTCAAATAATTGCTGCCCTGGTGAGCATAAAACATGTTTTAAAAATGAAATGACTAATTCCAAACCTTTATAGTGTATTTTAGGCGTTTAATTATAATTATATGTTCCCAAATCGTATAGTGTAAACTGTATGATTATGAAAGCTGGTGAAACAACAACGCGGAAGCAGACGTTTCGGAGAGCATGTTCATTATGTCAACCCAGACCTTTAGTTGTGGGCCCATCCTAGACATTTTTGGAAGTTTGACCTTGAGCAGAGAGAGCGCAGTTTTTAAGCTGAGGTAGAGCTGTGTTTTCTCTGAGGCCTGCAGGAGATGTTGTGGGGTTATGGAGGTGCACTGAGGGTAAACAGACAAGGTCCCGTAACAGTTATAAATCTGAGTGCTAATGGCCGCCCTCCTGTGGAGCGCTGCCATCGGTGGAGCACAGTGACAGCTACGGGGCCGAGGGGCACTACGGGGCACGGGGGGGCACTGGGGGTCTGTTCTGGCTAATTTAGTTGTTTGAAAGGAACGCGGCAGGGAGCCTGGAGACTACGGGACAGCAGCAGACTTGCAGCTCTGATGTCACAGTGCAGCCATTAGTGTTCAAGCATGTGTGTGTGTGTGCGCGGGGGAGATTGTGGAGCCGGCCTTCAGGGCCCCCCTGTCGCATGGGCCACATGGGTTAGAGGGAAGCAAGAGAGGTGTCCGCCGTCGGGCGTCCGTGTAATTATTGTGCATTCCAACACTGTCTGTCGCCTCCGCTTTCTGATTGGCTCGCGCACTAATATTTGGGCATGTACTGTCCTGTATGGCATCTAAAGCACACAATTCAGTCGATCTTGAATTTGATAATGTCTCCGTCATATTCACTCTCTCATCTTACACAAACAAGCACCCATGCTGCTGCATGCTGTTATGATACGATTTCACAGCAGGAGAAATAAAAATGAAGAATGGAGGGGGAAAGAACTGTAAATCCCCCTGTCAGCGCTGGAGCTCAGCACTGGGCCTTTGTTGTGTTGCTAAACCAAACTTGCATAGTGGGAACTCAATGATTTGCTTTATTTCATTTCCAATCTCATCCGTAATAGAATTACTGCACAAACAAACAGAATGTGTGTTTTTGGCCTTCTCTTATCTGGCCACCAAGTGAGATGAATCGCTGGCATGCCTCTCGTCCAGATGCGTTCCGCCAACTGCATGTTTCCACAGCGAGGGATGGCGTGATTGCACTCTTTTCCATGTTGCCGTAAGACAAAAACAGGGTCTTTTGTAGACGGCCATATTATCTAAGGCTCTTTTGACTGAAAACTTTAGTCTACTGTTAGTAAAAATGTCAGATTATGATCCTTCCTACTGTATCTGCTGCTCTGACACCACTGATCAAATATCATTTATTTTCACATTTCAGTTTCATTTCAGCGGTCTTAATTTATTGTCCAAGCATAAGTATGAAGTGTATTTGACACCATTTTACCCCATGCTGAGTGATATTCTGTTTCCTTTTGTTCTTTCTGTCGCACAGATGGGGAATATTTCACACTCACCAGGCATGAGCCTATTGGAGTGTGTGGACAGATCATTCCTGTGAGTTTTCCTTCAAATATTTTGCTTGAAAATGATGCCATCTCCACAGTCCTTAATGGGGAGTTAGTTGAACACCTTAGTAAGGGATGACAGGTTTGTTGAGGTTTGGGTATAGTGGTTTACTTGATATGCAAATATTTTTTGACCTTGTAATTTTTTATTAAAAAAGGTAATTTCGATCAGGTGAAACGACAGACTTCTCTCTGGTGATGTACTACAATCATTTAGCTCACTTAAAACCTTCCACTTTATTCCACTTTACTTTCAATCACCTGTAAGCTTGCTTTCAGATCTGCCTTCATCCAGTTAACAATTGATTGTTACAAGTCCATGCCATTTTCCCCCTGTAATTTCATTCGGATGTACTGTATATCATAATACAGAAGATAAGATCTGTCGCAATTTCCGTTAAATTATGACTTTATTTCACGGGTCACTGAAAGTGTTCTTATCAGCCACTATATGATTGGCTACAAACAGACTGGCAATGGCCAGAGGAGACAATGGCCTATGCCAGTAAGGCAGAAAAAGGAACTGAAAATTAATGAAATAGAAAGGCTGGGCTGAGTGGGAGGTACACTTGAAGGACAGAAATAGAAACGAAGAAGCAAAACCAATAGATTGTGATGATAAAGTCAGTACTTAGCACTCTAGACTTCATGACATGAGAAATGACAGTGCACACCAAGGGCCAGATTTACTAAACAGGGCAAATTAGTGTGAGAGCGCTATTCCAAAAAAACAGTTTGGAGTGGAAAGTTCTGCATGTGATGTACTGACGACGTGTAAATGAAAGAACACAGACGCAGCCGGATCATTTCCATAATGACCAACACAATCTACCAAGAGAACCACAAATTAGCATCTGGTTTAAGACATGCTTAAGACATGTTTAAGACCAGTAAACTGACTAGCGTAAACCTTAGTAAATCACATTGCATGATTTATTTAAATACTCTCCTTACATAAATTTTGCATCTGAACCACTGAAATTTTTTTCTCTGCCTGTCATTAGTAAATCCTGACCGTAGTTTTTTAACACCAAAAGAGGGTTTGAGGTGGCGCAAGCTGATAGTAAATCTGGCCTCAAATATTAAAATCTGGTCCGTCTAGCAGATCATTGAGCATTGTTGGAGAATGACAGACAAGGCTGAACTGATAGAGATTGTGAAACTGTGTTTTAGAAACATTTGGTTTCCAAATGAGTGTGCTGTAGTCTGAAATCATTAGTGAAGTAGTTATGTTCTGAAGCAACAAAGATATGTGGTTGTCTGAATGAGCTCCCACAGTAAGTTCCTGACCTATGTCTGTACAGTGGAACTTCCCCCTGGTGATGACAGCATGGAAATTGGGGCCAGCGCTGAGCTGCGGGAACACTGTTGTACTGAAACCTGCTGAGCAGACCCCTCTCACCTGCCTCTACATCGGTGCTCTGATCAAAGAGGTACAGCAAAGTCATTGTACAACATTGTTTTGAATAAAGGGATAAAACATTACGACATCTGTCAATCTATTCTGACCGCATCACATTCATAATAAAGCAGTAAAATGATCAAAGTGATACAAAAGCAATATCAACACACATTCATGCAAATGAGTGATATTTCATCATTCGTTCCCCACTACACCCAGACCTTTGTTGTTCTGCCTCTCCTTTTCTCTGGGATTATGAGGCCTACTTTCTCCTCTTCCTTTTGATGTTCTGTCCATCCTCTCTTCCACATGGCCTGTAGGGAGGTTGGGGTGGGTCTGGATTCCCCCTCCACGACCTGTGGTGTTCTTGGCTCAGCTCTCGTCTAAAGCTTTTTCCTCTCATACTGTTTTCACAGGCTGGGTTTCCACCGGGAGTCGTCAATATTTTGCCAGGCTACGGGCCAACCGCGGGAGCCGCGATCGCTTCGCACATGGGCATAGACAAAGTGGCGTTCACAGGATCGACTGAGGTAATTTTCCTATCAGACAATGGAAGAATCACTCCCTCTTCCATCATCCTTTTTTGCGCCGGCGTGACATCGGCCCTGTCCCAAATGGCATTCTTGATGTGGATATGTGGTCTTTAGACATCTGTGAAGTCTTTAAGACCATAGGATGTCACATTTGACATTGTAGGCATTTTAATCCATGTGGCAAAGTGTACACTTGACAAAGGCATTTGGGATCACTGGGATGAGCACCAGCTCTGCAGTCAATACCAGCAGAAAAAAAGTGCAAAAATTGTACCTTTAGAGGTACAACAACTTGTCACTAGGGCAGTACTCTTTATATACGAGCGTATGGGGCACTCAAGGGGTTCCGGATTAATGTAGTCAAGACGGGGTTGTGTGTTTCCGGTAAGAGAAACATGAGATGGAATCCAAGTTTAACTGGTTTATTCGAAGGAGTTTTCCATATGTTGTGGTCTATAATAAACAAAATAGAAAACAGGATTATTAGGAACACCTGTTAAATTTCTCATTAATGCAATTATCTAATCAACCAATCACATGGCAGTTGCTTCAATGCATTTAGGGGTGTGGTCCTGG
>JAOTRC010000022.1:27919808-27935067 GCA_027497675.1 Cyprinella lutrensis
CTATCTATCTATCTATCTATCTATCTATCTATCTATCTATCTATCTATCTATCTATCTATCTATCTATCTATCGTTAATTTATAGGAAGTTCATAATTCCTAATGAAGTAACTAATTTAACCAGTCGTGCAGTTTATTCTAAAATGTTTCTTTAGTTTGTTTTCAGTATTCTTTTCCTTTGTTTTTAAGGGGAGCCAACCAATAGGGAGAACAAGCTGGAGCTGTCAAAGAACGAGCGAAAAACATAAGATAACGAAAGACAGTTCTGACAGAGCGAAGAGCCTCTGCCATGAGGTGCTTTTATACACTCTGTCTGGGTATCACGTTTGTGATTATTTCTGGGAAGTAATGAGAAGGGAAAAAAAAACGTGAGAGGGGGTATTTTAAGTAGAGGATGAATATTACATCAATGAGAACTGTATCATCTTGGTAAAATTACTATCTGCAGAAAGTTACTGCATGCAAACCTGTCAAAACATGAGATGAAAAAAGAGGAACAAAGAATTATCAATGTTCAAAGAATGTCCCGTAACTAATGAATGTCCAGGATTATGTTTGGGCATTAAAGGTACTTCAATAACTGTCTGTGGTGACATATTTCTCTTCATGGTAAAAAAAAAACAAACAAAAAAAACCCTCCACCCTTTGAGTCCTGCAGAGCGAGTCACTTTGTGTGTCGTCTCTCTTCCTGCCTCTGAAATTCACAATGCTTATCAAAGCATGATGAGACATGAAATCAGTGGGAGGCATCAAATGACCTGTCACTTTTGCAGGGTTCCTCCCTCTCCCAAAGAGGCATGCCTGAGTATCCACAGAACGAATCTGATATGTGACTGAACGGGGCACCGCTTGTGTGAGCGACACCATCTGTCTGTGAAGGGGTCCCACGCTGCATGTGAAATCTGATGAGAGGAAACAAAGGGAAGGAAAAGAAAAAAAGAACGAAGGGCAAAATAAATTTTCAATGGTAAAGAAGCAAAAGGAGGATATGGAAAACATCCAAGCTGTTTCCTCTCTCTCTCTCTTGCTCTGCTTTATATTACTCTAAACTGTGGCACCTGTAAAAGACAGCATTACCATCTTGAGGCGATGAGCGATTGCCAATTTGTGATAGATTTCAACAATTGTCACGGTCCTGTGCGCAATAATGTTTCGTTTAACAGTGGTATCGAACAGAAAAGCACAGGAAGACAAACATCCCGTTGAAATGTAGCTAAAGCACAGAACAAAACTCCACGCCCATTGAATCACTCCTCGGGCCATAACAAGGACGTGTTTCTATGAATTCCACTCATTTGAATTCTGGTAAAGTATTATGTTAGAAACAGGCCATGAGGTCAAAGGTTATAATACTGACTGAAAAAAATGACAGCGCAGAGGAAGTAGACAATTAAAAGCATGATAAAACTAATTATTGCATTTTAATACAGTCAGGCTCCACAGCTTAAGATCATTATGGGCTTGGAAAGCATCTCTTCCCTCATTAGAAAAATATGTTTGCCTTTTGAGGAGATGAGGCTCCGGTTTTCATGACAGAGGGATTGTGGAGGGAATGCTTATGTAAATAAACAAATTAGAACGCAAACAGATCCACACACACACACACACACACACAAATAAAATTTGCAGTCTAATAAGCCAGGCTGCAGACTAGCAATGTCAACATGTAGCGCCAATCAGAATCACCAGCACTCAAGGTCGTCTTGGCACACAGACATTACAACACATAAACAAGGCTATGGGTCCATATCAAGGACCTGTAATTGTTATGAGTTTGGCTGAGGAGAACTGCCTTGTTTTTACTGCATGCTTTCACTTGTGTTGGATGACCAAAGCCCCAGTGAGCAAATCTTTACAAGTCATGCTGGAGTCGTATATCATAAGAGAATCTGACAATAGGGAAATAAACATAGAACGAAATGACAAACACCAGAACTAGTGCTCAGAGCAGCGGAGTCCTAAAATAATGTTGTTGTTTTTTACAAATGGGTTTGCCTCTCTCGCACCTGCAACGCAGCAAAGTGGGCACTGACAATATTTGACATGTCTCCGACTGTATTTCATGACCCTTTAAATGAAGTTAGCACTCTCCATTTGTAACGTCTGTCAGTATTCCCCAAGTTGCTGCTAATTCACACTCCTGGTGCTTGTCAATTGGTTCATTCAGAAATGAGAAAGCATGATTTCACTTGAATAGCATGGAAATAATCAAAAACAGCATTACACTGCATTCATCAGCAGACAGCTTGAGACTGAACTCATGTACACATGTACACAGATAGAGAGGCTCATTGCTTGGAGATGGTACCCGGATGCCTGGTAACCGGAATCGATTTTCCTCGGCTCACTGAAGAACCAGAAACTCGTACAATATGCAAGTACATCTATGCGAGATCCCACCCAAGAGATGCATTATACCGGCAATGCAACTGTACTCACTAACTCTATGCACGCAGTAAAGCTGATGGATGGAAAAGGGAATGGAGGCTTTGAGTAATACGAGAGGGGGGAGAAAAAAAATTGGACAAAAGCACATTGTTGTTGTTACATTAATCTGGATACAAGAATGGGAATTTTCCTCCTCATTATGATCACACGCTGCTGGGCAAGCGGCTCCATTTTCTTCCCCCACCGTGCCCTGGCAGCTTCAAGCATCCCTGCTGAGGCGGCTTCCTCACCGTGATGAGTTTTTGACAGGCTTTACAGCCGTGCCAGGCAGAGCAGAATGCTGGCAGTTTTTTGGCGGTTATTAATCTCCCCATCTCTCCCTCTCCATGCCTTTGAGATGGAAGAGCCATCTCATAATTGTTAAGCACACTTCTTAGAACAACAGTTTGTTTAAGCACATGTGGACTATGATTTGAAACTGGAATGATTTGGTAGAGCTCTGGAGAATCATCGAGGGAATAAATATTATCTTCTGCAGGTGTAAACCCCACTCAGGCTGATATTATATCGTTATTAGAGCTCTGGGCTAAACATACAACCATAATTTCAGCATACATGTGTATCAAATTACCCATAACACTTTCAAGATGATTTAGCCATTGAAAGGAATGGCAAAAAGCTGGAGCCACTAATGGCGACTAAATGACGCTGAAGCATCTCAAAGAGCTCACATCAGTGAATTGCACTAAATGGCAATATAAAAAAGATCTCACAGCTAGGAATAATGACATTATCTAATTCTAATCAGCAGAAATACATACAAGATTTGAACCCTCTCGATTGAAAAGACTGAAAAAGAGGGTTTTGTTCAGCATGTGAAACACAGAAGCACTGCTGCCATCTGCTGTCTCTTCAAAAAAACAGTTTTGGCTTGACAGGGTAGCAAAACCCATTAAAGGTATACTCCACTTTTTTTGGAAATAGGCTAATTTTACCACTCCCCTAGAGTTAAACAGTTGAGCTTTACCGTTTTCAAATGTATTCAGCCGATTTTTTGATATTTATAAGAATATCAGTGACCAGACAGTTTCTGGTCTCATTGACTTCCATAGTAGCCTTTATTTTTTTTCCTACTATGGAAGTCAATGAGACCAGAAAATGTCTGGTTACTGATATTGTTCTAAAAATCAGAAAATCGGCTGAACGGATTTGAAAACGGTAAAACTCAACTGAATAACTCTGGGGGAGTGGTAAATTGAGCCTCTTTCCAAAAAAAAGTGGAGGATCCCTTTAAGATAGTTTAAGAAAAGCACACATTTTGCAACAAAGTGGCAAAAAAATGCTTTTAGGTTCATTAATCTGTCATGCATGCACTCAACTCAACTAAAAAAGGAACATTTTGCTACGGTCTACGCTCCCTTAATCATTTTATTTTCTGTGTAAGCAGTGGAACACAGAAGAAGATATTTTAAGATACATGAAGACGAGTAAATTATGACAGAAAATAAAAAAAGAAAAACTCTTGATTTGATTTGGAATTAGTAGCAGGGTATCACATATTTTATTGGACATGTCAAAATGATGGTGTTCAATCAATAATTAGATAGCTATGTAAATAATAACGCATGATAATATATCAAAGATCTATGGTAAAATTGTCTGAAACAATCATGGTGCTGCCACCACAGTATTTTTGTCAGGATTGTTCAAGTCAAGTACTAAAGATAGCAGAGATAATCATTCCCACTCATTTTTGAGTATTTAAACATTCCCATCACTGCACTTATTCACTTATGCACTTATATAGATGTGGAATCATGTCTTTCCTAATATGACCGCATTGCTGGAAGGCATCAAGAATTATCTAAGCAGTGTTTTTCTCAACAGCACCCTCATTCACAACTTTCCAAAAGCAATCGTAGTTGAACCAACAGTCAATATTGAGGTTTCTCATTCTAAGCACTGACACACCCTCTCCTTCCTGCATTAACCACTGCATCAAAACCACACACAAATCAGATTTAAAAGCAAGTATATTTATAAAAAATGATTCATTGCCATTGTCTTAATTAGTCTATATCTGGTACAGAAACATCCAGTCAAAACAGGGTGACTTTTATAGATTTCTGTGTTGACAACTACACAATCAAAATCAAATGTGGGGGAAAAAAGCACATTACATAGATTTAAGAGATTAGATTATAGTAGCATGGTTCTCAAATAGGTGGCCAGGCAAATAGGGGGCCTCAAATAACTTCTAGTGGGGCCCCAATACCATAATAATTACAACAACAACAAAACCACATTAAAAATAAGCTGAATATTGGGGTTTGTTTGTTTTATTAAAACAGCAGTACCAGAGGTACATATCAGATTAGATGGGAGGGCCTTTGAATATTGTCTCGGACAAAAGGGACCTTGGAGTCAAAAAAAGGTTGTGAATTAGTGTGTGTGACCTGCTCTGAACAGTGTCTTATTAGAGCTCAGATTTACTATGAAACTGGACCTATAGACATACAGAGAAAAGATAAGGTATCAAAATGCCTTTAAGAGCAGAGCATTATCAAAACTAGGGGTGTAAAGCGGACATTTCATCATGATAAGATTCGATATCAATTAGCCAGTGATATGATATTTGCCAATACCTCAAAAGGTTCTGCAATAAGATTATGATTTGATTAGATTCAGGGGTATATCAATTGATTTCTCATTATTATGATATTATGTGCCTGTTTTACATAGTAACATTTTTTTAGCTTACAAATGCAAATAAAATATACAACATGAACATTTCTCTGGAAATTGCTCATCCTGTACTCCAATTGGGACATCCACAAAAAAAGTAAAATAACACTACAGTCTTCACTATATAAATTAAATATAGATTAATCCCTATTAGAGCTAATGCACGTTTACTTACTGAAACACATTAACGGTTATTTTGACGTCATTTTGACTGTACTTATCCGTTCACGCACAAAAAGAAGGGAAAGATAACTCAATTCAGAGGTTTTGCCCTCTATCTGATAGGTGGCTCTCTGTGTGCGCGGTTTGGATGTGTGCGCATTGAAAACTTCTCACAGTGTGAGTACCCAAATGAGTTCTCTTTAGTGTCTTCTTTGCTTGAATGTTTAAATTGGCAAGGTTTAAAATACAGGCAACTGATAAAGTTTTGTGAGCATTCAAGCACTGGCCCGATTGGGACAGTGACAGTTCTATCACCTGTCCAGATCGCTGTCCAGTCTTTCACGGTGGCCATGGACCATCGGGCAGTCCTTATTGTCGAGCCCTTACAGGTGAGTTTAAACAAGAATTACCATTTTGGGGGTATAGATTGTGCAAAGTTGAGGAGAGTGTCGAAATAAAGGTGCCTTCAAAAATATATATATATCAATTTTTTAAGTTGCATCATCATGTTGTTCGTCATTTGATCATACTATTACAACCTTTTTATGTCCTACATAATTAAAGTTTATATCATCTACTGCAATAATATGTGTTTTTATTGGCAAGTCTGTTAAAACAACAACTGTATCCTTGAATCCCCATCACATCTCAAAACTGTTGATCATTCTCTAGGGCAAAATTTCACACTTATGGTAGATCATTTGATAGTTATCTGCAAGACCACTTGATCCGACCACAAGACTTCATTGATCCGAGACATATGTGGAAAGCAAACACTGCAGCTAAAAAGAAACAACTTAAAGACACAGTCAGAACGCATGTCCAACTCAAGCATATCTATGTGCTCACAAGCGAATCTGATCAGCACAGGAATCTAGTGTGTAATTGGTAAGTCTTTTTTCCTCTGTATGCAAGTTAGACTTAATTAATACCAGTAGAGAGGAGATTCTTTCTGGACAAGTCTGACATATTTATCACGGGACGTCTGGGTAAGGCACTCTGGAGTTCGTCACACGCGGTGTCTAAACACTAACCTGCCAGATGTGTTAGGATCTTTTTTCTGAGGCAGCAGTTCCCATCAACGGGCAGAAGCGATTACTAGGGGTTATCACAGGTCATCAACTGCAGAGAAGTGAGGATTTGGATTTCCTTCCTTCAAACTCCTTTTTCGCCATCTGAATATAAAGATTCCTGGGAAAAGAAAAAACACATTTAAACATCCTAAGAGGATAAAAAGGTGAATTTTAGGAATTCTTTATCAGTGTTGATGTCTTTGGAAATTGCATTTACCATATGGCACGTCGCTCTATTGTTGCCATCCCAGAATGCATTGCCACTTCATGCAGTAACATGATCCAAATACAATCCAGATGTACTCCACCAATTGGTCTAATTCCTTCAAGCCTCGATATTTCACATTACATATATTAATCATCTGAGGCATGTCACAGATTTCTGCACTGATAACAACATCCCTCCCTTCAAACGACGGCTGACTCATTCCAATCAAACCAGTGGGGCGGTTATCAAAACAATGCTGCAAAAAGGGAGGGAGACGGACGTCTCCCAAGCTGTTGCGATCAAGTGACAAAACACTAAGTGCTTCCACCTTTAGTTTATGAAACTGCGGTTTCTGTTATCCGATTCAAAGAACCAATCACAAGCTTTGGAGGTCAATTCAGAGGGTTTTGTTTTAAATAAACACTAAGAAAGGTCATACAAAAATATTCTATTACCATCTTCGCAATAACACATGAAGTACACCCTTGAAGGCACAGCTGATAAAAGCTTCAAATTAATATTATTCTATACAAGACAACAGGTGTGGACCTGCCAAGGTAGATTTTCGGAATTGGCTTGCCAAAATAATCTGTTACTGTTGGATAATAACATTTCCACATTTTCCACATGCAAAAATGTTCAGGGTTTTCAACACGATAACTCTCAACTTGATTCAACCTGCTGCTTTATCTTCCCTGGCAGAATCTGAAAGCATTGTCAGTGCAGTTCATGAAGAGACATCCTCTTGTCCTCAGGCTTAAAAGCCTCTCTCCAGGGTCCTGAAGCATGGGCCCAAGGCCGAGAGCTGGTCCAGGGCAAGAGGCCAAACATATCAGCAAGCCAGTACCCTGCCTGTAGGGCCCCACGGTCAGTCCTCCTCTGAGGAAAGCTGGGCCCCATCATCATGTACCTCTCTGTAGGCCTCCAGTGGGCCTCCTTCTGGGTTGTAACTCTCCATCCTGATACTCAGACCATCTGCCAGCTTCTGGGCAGCTTGTTTGGCCTGCAACTCCTGAAATGAACAGTATACACAATTACATGAATGTACTACTTCCTGAATACATAATGAGGCAGGAACAAAAACACACAAGAGGCAAACCCGTATAGGTTTTATACTCTCAGCCGGGAATATTCAAGAAGTAGTTTTTTTGAAGCCTCGGATGCTTAGAAATGTCATTCATCACTTTGATCATTCAAATATGACTTATAAGCAAGACATCTTCAACCTACCAGGTGCCTTCTGGTCTGCTCTTGCTGAAGGTGTGATGACTCCTCTAATGACAACAGCTGGGCAGGACTGTGGTGCAGGGGTGGAAGCTTAGCTGAAGTAACGTCATCCAGGTGTTTTCGGTCTTGTTGTCTTCTGGCCTCTGCAGTAAGTGGTGTGGTGCTGCCAGAGGCCTGACTAGGTGATGTAGATGTCGATTTTACACTTAACCTGAAGAAAGAACAGACACTTTTATCCAGAGTGACTTACAGAGCATTTCAACTATGGATTTTAAAATTTTATGTATTGGGACTTGAACCCATGATGTGGCTGTTACTAGCTCCATGCAAGGGCAAATGAAAGTGTTTAAGGTTAAATATCCATAATCATATTACCCACATTCTAGATCAGAGATCTTAATTGGAATGGATGAAGATTGACTAAAGATTACCTACACAAACATTGTTCACAGTGAGAATAGTAATGTTCGCCGACAAAGTAAAAAGACAATTTTTATTACAACTGGACCAATATTCTCATTATAACTATAACCAACTCTAAAGAGACTTCATTTTTAATGTAGTAAGTATTGAATTTCAATTTATTAAAAAAAAAATAAATAAATAAATACAAAGCCATGCAATGACAGTGTAGTTCCACTACTAACTGGTTTGGTTTGAATCTGGGCTTCCTCATATTCACACTTTTCTCTGTCCTCTCCAGGACCTCAAAGCAGTGTGGTTTCTTCTGAAGCTGATTACCCAAAAAGGGATTACTAGAAGGCAGGGTTTTGATGGTGCCTTTGTTGAAGGAGTTGTTACTTCCATCAAGTGTTACTCGTCCAAACGCCTCCACAAGCTCTGTGTCTTTCAACAGTGAGGCTGGTGCATTCTCACCGGCTTTTCCTAGTGTTTCAGCAACCTGAGGCCGGGATGTCAAAGACTCCTCTTGGCCAAACAAACCACCATTTTCCTGTATGTTAGCCTCATCAATATTAACATTGGCTTCCTTTCCGTCATGGGATGGAATAATGTCCAAATTTGAGTCTAAATGCTTATCTGTGGTTCGATTGGCAAGGGCTTGCTGATATTTAGCCTGTAACTCTGTCCGGACAGAGATTAAATTTGCTTGTTTTCTCTCTTCCTCCTCCAGATGTCCAAGTGCAAGGTGTACTTTCACCACAAAGTCAGCTATCTTCTTTCCTTTATCTGGAAGGCTCTGAACAAATCTCCTGAAAAGATCATAAAAGTACAATTCATATTTAGATACATTTATTTATATAACATTTTAAACATTAAGACTTTTTTTCAAAGCAACTTGATGGTAATACATAGGAAAACAACAGTGTGAATGTTGCAAAATTCATCAATTACTTCAACAATATAACAAATTAATTTGTATTACATATAAAAGGGGTGTTTTTGCTTAGAATTATAAATTGCCCCAACTTTTATGAGCAGCAGTGTACACTGCCGTTCATGGGATGGATGATGCACGGATCTGTTATTTATTTTACACGACTAATAAGAAAGTTTACTGTGGGGGCGCCAGTGAGTGAGAGTGGACCTGGAAAGATCCAGAATATTTAAGCAGCACAATATTCTAGCCATTAATCTTAATGTAGTTTTATATATATATGTTATGATTATATTCAGGGGAACGGGGCTAAATAAAATAAAAAGGTAGAGGACATCACTTACTTATTAGACAGTAACTTTTCTTGTCGAGAAAGTATCTCAAGGAGCTCATCTTTACTCTTGCTTCTCAGATCACCCACTTCCCCCTGGCGCGCTGTCCACGCCGCCGACATGATCAGATCTGTGAAGAATGAGTAACCCAAATACAAATCACACACTGAATACAAATTTTCACTCTATGAAGCTTCATGACTGATGATACAGGGGCGTTAGATATCCACTTACACTGCCATGTGTCAAAAACAAGCAACGACCATGAATGAAGTAACCAACGATAATACCTAGCATTCAAGTTACAAAATAAAAGGCCCAGAGCAAAAACAATCGTCTACTGGCGTCTACAGTTGAACAGCCATTCTTCAAAAAAAGAAGCAATAGATGTAATAATAATGACAACAAATTGTTCAAAATAAATAGATTTGTTTGTTTTCTGTGTTTCATTGTTAAAATGGAAAAAGCTATCTAAGGCTTCGAAATAACAGAACATAGGAAGAAAGAAACAAAGAAAGAAACGCTATTGTACTGGTGCCATCTGCTGGGCAAATTCATGTACACCACTGTGAAGGTTCAAAATAACAGTAAATTAAATTACATTTATTACAATGAATTACATATTTAATTTAGTCGTAGATGACGGGGATATGTCGCTCTGTAGTAGTAGTAGTGCCATAAATACCATTCAAAAATTGACTACTATGCTAGATTTCAGTCACTTTCATTGAACGAAATTTAATATATTTTTGAATTTAAATCTTTGAATTGTATTCCTGTGCCACATGGGTAATATTTTCCAAATCATAATGATTTGGAAAATATTACCCATGTAGCGCATGAATACAAAATATTAAAATATTACTGTAATACAAAAATAGATCTGAGAGGTATGACGGTACAAATTATTATAATTTGGTAAAATATAAACAGTAAAATCAGGTAAATCAGATCTTATCCATGAGATTCAGAGAATAAAGCGAAAATATTAGTCCCTATTTTAATTAATATCATCTCTGAATAAACGTGATTGTTTGTTAATTTATTTAGAAAAATTGCTTCTTTTTACATTTGCCAAAAAAATACAGAGATTAATTTTTTTTAAAAAATAAGTTACTCTTTAACATCTCAATGTAACGTAATGACGTCCACTTGGAAACGCACGGCTGTGTTCCGACACTGCGTTGTCGTAAATCTTCCGAATTGACTCGGGTCCGCCAGCCATCACACAAGTACAAGAGGTAACGCCTGGTTGAGCATTTCGCTCCGGCGACAACAAAAGAGCGATCATGACGAGTGGGTATTGATTTTTATTAATTTGGTTGACATTATATCAAGCTTCTATGGTTACTAATGTTAGTACTTTAATGGAATCCATGTTTCTGGAGCAATACAATAGCAAGGCTAACCAACTAGCCAGTTAGCTTATTCGGTGGAAAGTTCACGAAAGGAAATCACAAGAATAGGCTTCTAAACCAGGCAAAATGCAGATTTGGGATGGCGTTAATGAAAACTATTTATTTATGTATATACTACGACACGGAAAACTTTTTAAAACATTGTCAAAAAGTTGACGAATCAATGTTTAACATTAGCAAACTTAAATTATATAACGTTAGTCGATTGCAATGCAACAGTAATGCCACCCAGCAAACACATCGAAATATATATTTTTTTCATCTTTTAAGAAAACGTTGTAGTTTATTTTGTAATATCGACAATAGTAGGTCGTCTGTCGTTTTGAGCGGATGTTGTTTATTTTGAAGGGTCTCTGGCGCCTTCAGTGCCACGTCGCCTCACTGCCACAGATGATTATACTGCACACAGATTTGGGTTTACGTGTTGTATTGTACACTGCATCAACCTTCCCCGTTCTCTAAATACACTTCTTGACACTGGATAGATTTGACAATGGCAGATTTTTAAACAAACTGGCATCTTCTTGTTGACACGTTCAATCCTGTGCAATCTTTGTCTTTTCAAGGGAGTAGAGCATGAACAAGCCATTAAGAGTGTTGAAATCTCTCGTCCTGCAGGGGGAAATCAGCGTGAGCTTGCCCGTCTAAAGAATGCTAAGAAGCAAACTGATAGTACCAAGGGGAAGCGAAATGAAGATGGCCTCTCAGCAGCTGCTCGTAAGCAAAGGTACACTAAAGAGAACCATAATATATAGATGCTTGGAATTACAAAGCTACTGAATGTGAAAATGATTTATTTATTTTTGTATTTCAGAGATGCTGAAATCATGCAGCAGAAGCAAAAAAAGGCAAACGAGAAAGGAGACCCTAAAGCCAAATAACCAGTGAATGGGGTTGTGACCGACATGGCATCCAAGATCTTTTTTCCTTTTGTCAAGAAAAAAATATCTTTCATTGTGTAGATGTGGAGAGTTTGATTCTTTAATGTTTCATCCCAAGCTCCATAATGTGCTTGAAAGGGCATATCAACCTTACAGTACATAATGATTTGTGTTTAGCTATGGAGGAGGAGGAGAAAGTTTCTTATGTTCAAATAATCCGAGCAAGCCCAAATAAATGGGAGTCTCAAAATGTCTGGACTGGACTTGTAATCTTGTATTTTTGTATAAAGTGCCCTTCTTAATAAAAATGTACATTTTAATGCAGACCTACCAATTAAAATGTTATCCCTATAATACTATATGCATGTGTGTTTAAGAATTTAAGGTTTTTAACAATTCATGTTTTTTTCTTTACGGAATTAACCACGGTTGAGGGCAAATTTCTATAAACCACAAGCCTTAACCTTAAAACTGTTAAGCAGTTCCAACATGATAATTGACTGTTAAAATAATGCAGTGCATTTTTCTAATCAGACTTATTTTTTTAGACAAGCAGATTTTAAACAGATTTATTTTTAATGTTTAAAATCAGTAGTGAACTCTCAGTGCCTGCTTTTATACTGGTATAGCTGTTACATTTTTACTCATTCAGCGTTATTTGTTTTCTACTTATTCGGAATGTCAGTAATCTCTTCATATATGATAAATTAGCTTTAACATAATGCACTATAATTGTGGTGTCCATAGGGTACCGTGTTGGAACACAGACAAATAATGCACATGCCACCACTGATAGTATTTAAATAATCCCGTGGGCATGAAAAAGCATAATATACGAGCTTGTGTCACAAAAACAAAATGTGTGGTTACCCTTGTTAAATATGATGTCGGCATTTACAGAAAATACTTCCATGAATCCCTAAATTTAGATGCCCGGCGTCCTAAGAAACGACACGCTCTGAATCTGACCACGCATGGGATTCTATTTTAGATATTAAATCGAATATTTTGGTTTGCTTAAATTTCTTTGGAGGGCGGGGCTTTTCAAAGAGGAGGCGGGGCTAATGAATGGTTCTTTCGAACAGCTCGTGATCGCTGACAACATGACGTTTATTTTATACAACAATAAAATAAAGCCATATGTACACATGCCCATATTTATTACGGTTTCAACTGAGTTTTCAATTAATTAATTTATTACGGTTTCAATTAAGTTTTAGTAACAAGGGTGCAAACTAACTGTGTCTAAGTTCAGTTTGCTGCAGCAATAATTCAGATCATAAAACAATTCATAAGAGAATAAATGTGTCTAACTATAAACAATGTGTGTGTTGATAGTTTCAAACAAGCAGATTTAACATTTCTGCTATTATACTTTTTACACCACTGAAATCTGATTCATAGAAATCATTCAGACCAGAAAAAAGATCCAACTCACAAACAAATTCGTTCAATAAAGCATCAACTACAGCCTTCTCAAGTTTTACACAGCCATGGTAAAAATAAATGCTACACGTTAAACTGCTCTGGGACAGGTTTTGTTCAAGACACCTCTGTTGTCCATAGTTCATTCATAACAACAGCTCACAAACAGATATTAGACCAATCAGCTGTGAGCAAAGTGACATATCTCTGACGTAACCAAGTTAGCGAGCGTACTACAAGTAGCAAAATGGCTTCACCGTTTCTGGATAATCCTGTAGATATCGGAGCCCAAATCGTACAAAGGGCTTTACGAAGAGAAAGGGTTCTTAGAGATAAACAAAACCCCCTAGCATTCTCTGACGCGAACTTGCACGAGAAATACCGATTTTCGGCGGAGGGAATGTTGTATCTTTGTCGGCTTCTAGAACCCCATATTAAGAACCCGACGCGGCGAAGCCATGCGACCACTGTCCCACAAATGATTTGTATCGCTTTGCGTTTCTTTGCGAGTGGTACATACCTGTATGAAGTGGGCGATGCCGAGAAACTCAGCAAGAACACAGTTTGCCGAACAATTCGTAGGGTAGTTATCGCACTCCAGAAATATCTGAACACTTTCGTTGTGTTTCCTGGTCATTTACCCACTGTGGCCATAAAAGAGGGCTTCTCTAGTATAGCTGGTAAGATTGACCAACTCACCAATACACCATAAATAAATAATTGTCGATATTAAGAGCTGGTAATGCTGTGATCTTTTGCAAGGATTCCCTAGAGCTATTGGAGTCATAGATTGCACACACATTCCAATCTCGACTCCAATAAAAGAAATTGAGGCTACTTATCTTAACAGAAAGGCTACTCACAGCCTCAATGTTCAGGTAGGTATATTGCATAGAACCAATATGCATCCACATGAATTATAGTAATGGTAAAACGTGGGACTCACCAGCAGTATGTTCATTACAGATTACTTGTGACCATCAGTGTATGGTCACTAGCCTGGATGCCAGATGGCCTGGCTCAATGCATGACAACCAGATTTTTGAGAATTCGTCGTTGTGCAATCGTTTACAGGAAGGTATGGGAACAGTGGACTACACTTTACAAAAATGGACTGTTATTGTGACACTTTTTTTTCTCTTCATTTGACAGGGCTGTTTGACGGTGTGCTGGTGGGAGACAAGACTTACGCATGTCAGAGCTTTCTGATGACTCCCTACCCTGACACTGAGACAACACCACAGCATGACTTTAACATGGCCCTCAGGCAAACCAGGCGCAAGATTGACAAAACTCTTGCCATTTTAAAGGCACGGTTTAATTGTCTTCGTGACCTGAGAGTGTCACCAGAGCGGGCATCTCAGATTGTAGGTGCTTGTGTTGTCCTTCATAACATAGCCACTATAAGGAAGGAGCGAGTGCCAGATGAATATTTTCTCCCCCCTGATAATGTTGATGATGATGTTGACCCCATTACTCGGGACCATCCTGCTGGCAGAGCTGTCAGAGATGCCATCACTGCAGAATATTTCACTGACCATCTAAATAAGTTTGTTTGAGACAAATGTTTCATATTAGGCCGTAAGAATGCATTAACCTTTATTGTCATTAAATTTGTTTTCATCTATTCTCATGTTGATGTTAAAAATGCGCAATGGAAAAAGCAATGGCTGGAAATTAATTGTTCTTTCACATTAATATGCATTATTATAAATCTTTGTTAAAACCACTTCCACAGTTTGTGAATTCTCATAAATTTGGAATTAGGGATGGCTCGATACCACAATTTTGGCTTCGGTACGATACCAGAACCTAATACCTCGGTATCGATACTAAATCGATACCACAGTCGGGGGGAAAAAGAGTCTAAATTTAAGCGAATTGAAACAATTTTATTAAACACTGCTTGAAACTCTCAACTACCATATGTGCAAAGATAATATATAATAATACAAAACAAATAATAATGGAATAATGAAATGACGTCGTAAACCATTAGCTGTCATGCATCAACAGAGAATTATCAACATTTATAGCGTTTATTCATCTTGGTTTGGTTACTGT
>JAOTRC010000022.1:27935167-27955560 GCA_027497675.1 Cyprinella lutrensis
CATTGAAGTATTGATATCTGTTTTGAACCATTGTAATACATAAAGAAGCTGCACAGTGTCATTCACACCATCATGGGGGGACACATGAAATTAAAAAAAATGCAATGAACATTAATTTAACCACATTAAATGTAATATAAAACCCTAATGTACAAAAAAACCCACCAAAATTATCACCAAAATCATGAGGAACCATAGTTATTTCAACAAAAATTCATAAAATGTGACGTGTCATACAGGGAATTGTGGGAATGTCAATTTACGGTTTTTCACAGTAAATTATACAATGAGTTGTTCTTTTTCAGTTTTAAAAACTGTAAATTTAACAGTATTTTACAGTAAAATTACATTAAATGTACCATGCTCTGGAAAAAATAATGCTGTAAAAGAACGGTAAACTACTGGCAGCTGTGGTTGCCAGCATCATACCGTAAAAATACGGTGTGTTACTGTTTTTTAAATTAACAGCTAAATACAGTAATGTCAGTATAAAACTTTAATTTAACAGATATGCTCTAACACAAAAACAGTAACACACCGTAAAGTTACAGTGTTTTTTACAGGATATTTTTTTTTGCATCAGTTATTTACCGTATATAGTACAGAAAAATTCTATTAACCAATTAACAGTTTTTCACTGCCGCATTTTTACTTTTACCGTTAAAATTACGATTATTTTTTACAGTGAACCCCATATAAACTAACTCGAGTCCCTTAAAAGTCATGTGGGACATTGCACCCAGATCTAGGCTGCATGCCGCCGGGACTTGTAATGTGTTTATCGATGAGTAATGAAGGCAACACTTTTTACAGCTGGGTTGCAGAATGGATTATAACTGTGGGCTTTGTTGTTAGGGTTATTTTTAGGGGGTCATTTTTTTCATGCTGCCATGGTAAAAGTGGGTATCTGGGCCATCTTGCCTCCTGTGTAACAGCTCGTTTGAATGGGGAGGTTTGGTTAAAAGAGGTTTAACAGCGAGTGGGTCAGATAATGGTGTTTCATGTGCTTCTGTGAGTCACTCGGGCCGAAATTACACAAATGAGTTTTTATCACAAAGAGTGACCAACCTTCAATTTTATTCATACATTCAATCGCCTCATTAATTCATCGGATCTGCTTTTCCACTCTCTGATTCGCCACCTTTTGTGACACGACTGTCTATTGACTAGGACTGTCAAACAATTAATTGCGATTAATCGCATCCAAAATGTTTACATAATATATGTGGGTGCACTGTGTAGAATTATTATATACATATATACATATATATATGCTTGTATTTTATGTAAACACAAACTTTTTTTTTTTGGATGCAATTAATCACGATTAATCGTTTGACAGCCCTACTATTGGCTCACTATTGAGTTTCTGTAGTCAAAACATACTGTATAATAACAGTCAGAAAATGCTAGACAAAATATGCAATAATAATCCGCTTTTTGCAGTAATTGACTGATCACAACATGAACTACAGATGTATATTTTTATTGCATTTATATCTTTAAAACATTTCTGTTGGCTTATTGTTTTGTTTTAATAAGGGCCAAACAAAGGATATAAATATATAATTAAATATAATAATATAACTGCATTAAAATATAAATATATAAATTGCATTATAATGAATAATTGAACTAAAATAAAACTATGGTATTCTGTACTTGTATTCAGGGGATCTGTATATAATAATAATCAGCAAATTATTCTATCATTAACATTTGAAATATCAAGTTGTTTAAATATGACATTTGAAATACTGTAACAACAAACAACCATTTCTTGCTGTTACTTGATTTCCCAGAAAAATGTGCATCACGAAAGGCAGACATTTTGGAAATTGTATTAAAAGTCCTTCTACTTCCTGTAAAGAGCCACCATGTAGCAGAAGTTATGTAATAAATTGATTGTATATAATTTTCAGGAAATTATTGCTCATCTTAGTGATGTCGAGGCTATCAATGACACTTAAAGAGGGACGGGACTATACAGTGGCACAAAAATCCTAAACTTCACTATTGGTTGCGAATTGAATCCTGATTCTTGACTTCCTCCCACACATCCATGCGAGAAGAGAGAAGTTAAGAAAGGCAATCGAGTTGCCTATAATGAAAAAAAAACCCTCAAGAATGATATATTCTTCTTACATATTTACATATTTTACACTCTTAAGCATGTGAGAATTGTGAGCCTCAGGATGTAACGGCGGTAGAGAGTTGTTTTCTTTCTCTCAGCACGCACTACCCATTTGTTAATGGCTCAGAGGATATGCATAATCAATGAGATCATCCTGTTCCTTGTGGCAACAAGAATTTTAAATGATTTATTCTGAGAGACCCAAACTCATAAACGTCTACTCACTCACCCTTGAATTATTTGTAAAGGAAGTGTTGCCTATTTAAGCTCCAACATTTATACATCACATCAATCAATACTTTCAAAGTGAAAAGCTCTAGCTCAAACGACTGCTTATTTGCAAGGTCAAAGACTTTTATATATGCAAATGCCTAGACATTTCTCATACACAAAATATATCCTATTGAATATATGACGTTCATCTAGGGATGGTTCGATACCACAATTTTGGCTTCGGTACGATACCAGAACCTAATACCTCGCTATCGATATTAAATCGATACCACAGTCGGGAAAAAAAAGTCTAAATTTAAGTGAATTGAAACAATTTTATCAAACACTGCTTGAAACTCTCAACTACTATATGTGCAAAGAAAAGTATCAAAAAAACAAAAATGTATCAAAATGTAAAAATTTTTTAAAAAAAATTCAGTCAAGTAACAAACAGGTAAAATTTGGATTTTGGGAACCCAATGAAATAAATATATACAAAATAAATAAATTATATATACAAAATAAATAAATATATACAATTTTAATTGTACAAACAAATTTATACAATTAAAAAAGGTTAATATCTAGATTAACATGTAATAATAGAATAATGAAAAGACATGTAAACCATTTGCTGTCATGCATCAACAGAAAATTATCAACATTTATAGCATTTATTCATCTTGGTTTGGTGACTGTTTGTGTTCGGGTTCAGATTGTGAATATAGCGTTCAAAAAGTAATGTTAAGATGCTAAACATGTATTAGTATATTGCATTTTTAGGTTATTTTATTACAGATTGATCTAGATTAATAAATGTTATATTGTTAGGGCCGGTTACATAATGAATGTTGACAAATGTAACTTAATTGTAGGCTAAGTGCAAAAATTATGAGAACTAAACTGAATTGGTTCCAGCGTGTCATGCAAGAAGAATTGATCTCTCGTGTTTACCGTATCATATTTAATCGATAAGTTCTTATGTGCGCTGTTTAGTGTTCAATAAAAGACTAAATTAAATCAGTCAAATCAGTCAAACTCACCAGTCGATTTCTGAACTCTTTGAACGAGTGCTTCGGCAAGATTTGATGTGTTGCCTCCCATGGCGACACTTATTTAGAGGAACGTTTGCAGAGTGGTGCATTGAGGTCTGTTTCTTTACTTTCTCATTACTTTTGTAGGCAAAGTAATGTCTTATTTCACTAACTTATTTATTTCGGTT
The DNA here is from genome assembly GCA_027497675.1 of Cyprinella lutrensis. Classification (NCBI taxonomy): domain Eukaryota; kingdom Metazoa; phylum Chordata; class Actinopteri; order Cypriniformes; family Leuciscidae; genus Cyprinella; species Cyprinella lutrensis. The sequence goes on from JAOTRC010000022.1 coordinate 27,938,737, forward strand.
GAGTAAAAATTCGAATGAGCTTCGATTGATCCACGGTGTTCCTTCGTTTGCCGGTTTCGCGTGACCCGCGTCAGTTTCGGTAGCGCACTGCCGCCTAGTGGAGAACTTCGGAACAGCAGCGCATTAAATACCGAATTTAACAAAATGATGATATTGTACCGTTTGAAACTTATTATATACCGGTATTTTTGCAATCCCGGTATACCGCGCATCCCTATTTGGAATGTAATATATTCTTCAAACTGATATTAGTAAGTATAATTTGTATACATTTATTTTTTTAATAAAAATTATATTATCCACATTACAATTTGATTTGAAAAGTTTCTTAGTATTTTAAACTCTTACGTTTCAATTAGATCTCAGTTTTTGAGTGCACTTTCAGGTTTTGGACCTCAGTGTATAATTATCATGTATAATAAATGTTTTGGTCTTATTTCAAGAACATAAACTGATCATAAGAAGCTCTCTGATTTAATTTTGTCAACTGCATATGAAATGACCTTAATTAGAAAGATAGTCAGACTGACCGATCAAGTTTATGCAAAATTTTATTTTGCATGTCAGACTGTGGAGACACTCTTTCAGACCTATTTTACAACTTCTTTTAATGTACAAACCTTGACTACGAAACCAAGACATTGACAGTGGCTTACCTCATTTACAGCTTACAAATGCTGGTAGAAAAAAATAAAGTGCGTGAATGTACAATGTAAAACAACATCAAAACAGTGTAAAGTATATAAAATCACAATCTACTTTACATTTTCCATTCAAAACACACAAGCTGAAAACACAGTGGAATGTAACACACGATTAAACAACATCAAACATGTCACGGTTAATGTGGATTAAAAAGATTTTTCCAAGAAAGTCTATAATAGCGAAGTTAGTGTTTGTGTCAGAGAGGGTTTGTTTTAAGTACGGATGACCCATTAATGAAACCATGTTCTTCTAAATTTTCTTTTTAAACCCTAAACTGGAATCTCCAAATTATCTGTATTAGTCACGTTCATGTATGATTTCCTGAAATTTATCCACAATGTGTATCATTCTTTTCTCTTGCAGTATACCTCACTCTTTACCAAATGCCAACAATACTGTCTCAACTGTAATTTTGTTGTATTGTACCGTATCATTGTCTTTGTTTCTGTCCGTTTAGACTCCATCCACTGCACTATATGCTGCACCAACCTATGTGGCAAGACATAATCGCGTACTTGTGCTCTTCAAATGTACATTCAAACGTATTAAGAAACTTTGTTTCTTGATGCTCATTCACACTTGCTACATTGGATCTAAAAACAAATATTATTATTTTTTGCATTAAAAATTTCGACACACATCATACCATTATTTAACACCAGGCACTTTACTAATAAAAACACATCTGAATCACAGAATAGAAAACACTAACATACTAATTCCCAAAAAGCCTAAGAAATTAAAAATTACTAAAAAAAAAAAATAATAATAATAAATTTAAAAAAAAGATTTCTAAAAATGTTTAGAAAGTTCAGCAACACTAACAAGCTCTCTGGTTGAACTGCCTGGTGTTCAATGTTGGTATAATGTCCGTCTGCAGAGGATGGGCTATTGTTTTCATAGTCAGCTTTTAAGATTAAAATACCCTCATTAAACACAAATGCATTGAATCTTTGCACAAAAAATGGCAAAGTAATACAAATAGACATATAAAACCTTTTTTTCACCTTGAGTGAAGCGTCATTACTCAAGTCTTGGCAGTGATAAAGCACCAGCATCTGTCACACAAGAAGGCTTGTTGCCCATTTCTCTCTGCTCATCCATCTGGTCCACTCTTTCTCCAGTTGTTGTCTCTGATGGCATCTCTGTTCCAACACTTATTCAACACAATAAACTGTGTCATAACTTAAAATTTAACATTAAAGAGTGAAGAAGATGTGAGTGGATTTGAGGGCATTGTCATAACTCAAATTTGGCAATTCGAACACTGAGCTTGTCACATCTCTTCTTAATACTCAGGGCTCAGTACGCTTAGTTTTTAAGAAAGCTGCCCAAGTGAACATTTAGACTGTTAGATTGTTTATGCATAAATCATATAAACTCATTGGCAATGTCTATGTTTACACTACAGAGTCTCTGATCTCAGAGCCCAGTCGTACCCGGGGGCGAGGGCAAATGTCACTGACCTCCACATGACTTTCTTTGAACTCATCCTGTGGTGTTTGGGCGAGTGTCTGTGCTTCCTTGGAGCTGTGCTGCGTGCTTGTCTCTGATGGAGCGATTATGTAACCGCAGTTTTCCTCCAAAGTCTGGTAGCTTTTGTGGTCAGATGGGGAGGTTGGAAGCACACCAGCATTGAGGGGCACACTCTCCCCAGGCCTGACTGTGCTCTTTTGGGCTCCTGTATTTTGTTCTCCCCCTCTTAGTACCTCCTTCATCCGGCCCCTGTGTCTATAGGCAACCGACAGCCCGAACGAAAGCACACACACAGCTAACAAAACACACACTACAGCCAGCTCTGTGCCATATGTCTTTATGCGAGGTTGAGCAGAGCGAGCCGATTCACCGGACAGGATGTCTGATGATATGCTTTGGATTATAAGCGGTGCATCCATCTGCCCAGTATCGGTTGTGGTCTCGGATAAAGGCTCTGCTTTTACACAGTAATTGGCCAAAAGTTGCCAGAAGCCATGTTCTACTGACCAACAAGAGAAGACCTCGTCTATGCCTGCTCGGCCGCTGACTACTAATCCACCATCTGGGCCGGGGAACAGGAAGTGACCTACATCTGGCTTGTATGACCATGTTCTGTGGGCATGATTGGAGCGAAGATTGCAAGGCAGCAGGCGAAGTGTGTTAGCTGGGACGATGATGATCTCACAATCAGATGCTTGGGAATTTGGTAAAGAAAGTGGTAACACAAGTTTACCAGAGGTTTCAGAGTCCACACTGAACGTTGTGCCGTTACATTCTGGTGAAGTGTCAGCCTCCTCAATATCTTGCAGCCATTGTCTGAAACACACATAGGATGGTAAAATATTGGGATTGGTACTGAAAATTCTTCATTCAATAGATAATTTGAAACAGGGAAAGCTTACTTTTGTGGTGTGATTCGTGTGACGTCAGTACAGTGTGTCCCTGTCCAAGCACAGTATGGATCTCTGGCCAAAACACACTCCCCACAGTTGTTATGGTAACTGCAGTTTGCTACAGGCAACTGCACAATACCAGAGTGTGACGACATAAATAACAAACCCTGTTTGTTGAGAGAGAGAATTGAGAGTAAGAGAGTGAAATACAATCTTTGTAGAGAACAAGTGCAAGTAAATGTGTGATTCAAATACACTACTGTGCAAAAGTTTGGGGCGAGTAACAAGTACCATTTTTTTTTTCCAAACGGGGATGCATAAACTGATCAAAAGGTGACAGCATTTTCATTTATAACGTTAGAAAATTATATAATTTACCATCACAGAAATAAATACTTTGTGGTATTTAATAGATACACATGCACGCACACACACACACACACCTTAGCCGAATCCAGCTCAATGTGTTGTACAGGCTGTTTTTCTGGGAACAGTTGGATCTCCTCAATGATGTGCATCGTGCCAGCTACATTCACAGCCTTTTGTAAACGTCCATCATCTGTCAAATCACAGCGCACAACATCAACAGCTAATTAGAAAAGAAATAGAAATCAGAGAAAATCAGACACTCAAAAAACACAACGTACCTGTGCCGATGAACATCACATCGTAAGCTCTGTGGAGGCCTTGCACGTGGTGTACAGCGATTTGTGTGTAGTGCACAGAGTGCGTAAAGAGGACAGGCTGACTTTTGACAGGTCTGTCCATCAGGAAGTGGTCTTTCACAAAGTTTAGTACCTTATCTGGCATATCCAGGGATGAGTCTATTCCCAGCTGTCTTGAAGCATTAGTAATACACTGTAGAAAGGGGTGAGGGGTCACACGATCTTTACAAAAATCTTCATAGAAACTATAAAATCCTTACCGCTTATACAGAACTGGTAAAGTGTACATGTGGGAGTGTGTGTCATCTTACCATTCCAGGTCGTGGTTCGGGTACAGATTGAGTGTGTGTGTACCACTGCTGTGTCTCTCGGTTCACCTCTTTGTAACGGCCAGTGAAAGCTTGTTCTACCTGATCCATGCTGAACACACACACTGCTGAACTGCCTGCTAGACCTTTACTCCTGCAACAAATTAGAAAAAAATGTACATTTTAGAACAGACACACTTGAATTTGCAGTGTTAAATTAGAGCAAAATTTTTCTAGTAAATAGTATTAGTATTACTAGTATTAGTACAGAAAAACGTTATCTTCCTGTGCCCCGCTCTATTTTTTTACGCATACCATTGAGAAGTGAACACTGCATAGAGGAGTGTGTTTTTCTTGTGTTGGGCTGGAAGCACATATACATCTTGAATGATGTTGAAAGGAAAACCATCATCAGGTAGCGAACACAAGAGTTGAGCTTTAAGAAATGTGGTCCATTTCTTCTGTAGGACTCTCTCTCCACCTTGATCCTCCTGAGGTTAAACAAAAAACACACAAACGCATCTGATTTAACATACTCTGAAGGACCACTAGGGGGCATTAGAACTCAAGCCCTGGTTTCATTCAGAGCATCCTGGGGGGGAAAAGTTGTAAAAATTGTTGTAGTAGCAGCAAATGGTACAATGACAGGTTCAGATTCACAGTACTGACCGATTATCATATTAATATACTATATATAGTATTTATAGTATTTATTTATAGAATTATCCGGGTATTTAAAAAAAATAATACTGTAATACCTTGGTACATGTCAAAAAACAAACAAACATGCTATTATCAATGTACTTTCATGGAAGTCAGGGAGGCAGGGAGCGTCAACGGGTGGGAAAGTAACACATATGTGAACATTAATAGGGCAGAGTTCACAGCCTTCTGTGATTCACCTTGTTCATTTTCTTCTTAAATTAACATGAAACTAGACTGACCAGACGCCCCGGTTTCAGAAGTGTCCCAACAATTAACTAAAAAAATATGACAATATGTACCTGTTTCATCTGGTATACTGATAGTGGATATATTGGGATTTCTGTTTGTGTGTCAGTATGTGTGTGTTTTTTTTTTCTTTTCAGGTTTATGCTGACTTTATCAACACTGTGTGAACTGCTTAAACACTCCATCTTACCTTACACACACGTGCAATCCTGGACACTACGGTGTTATCAAAGAAGTCGAACTCCTTTCCCATCTCACTGAAGAAAAAATAGATCTGATCATCACTTCTCTCACTGTTTTGACCTGTAATATGAGCAGAACCTACAAACGCTGGGTCTGACGGACCACACACACACACACACACACACACACAAACACGCATTTTAATTTACCATATTCCAGAAAACAAAACTGTACGACTGTTGATTTAACATCAGTATCAGCCAGTAATTTTCTGTTTCCAACATGCGTGAGAAAGCATGGTTCTGTAATCACTGATGCTGGCATTTATTTTTAGATATTAATCTCTTAGTAGGTCCCTTGTGAGGAAGTGTGTGTGTTTGTATATATTTACCCTGGAGCCAGTTGAGAGAGTTCTCCGTTTTGAGTGGGGTGCCAGTCCCTAGACTCCTATATATGGTGGGTTCATTTCCCTGGAAGTTACTGACAGTAGCAGTGTACAGTTCCCCATCTATAACACACAAAAAATTCAAGTACTCATTAACACTAAATCAACCTTTTCATCAAACTCAATGATGTTTATATATGAAGTTCAAACAAAAAAATTGCAATGTTTTTGCATTAGCATACTCACCCACTGTAATAGCTGTAGATCTGGATTCTGGATTAAATGGACAGCGTCCACGACCATCCTCCATAACGGGTTCCCCCTTTTCATCTCTTTCCAGAGAAAAACTTGAAATGTTCTACAAATTGCATGAAAAACACAAACACGTCATTCGTTAAATCAAATGACACCAGATACACTTGCACAAATGGGTCAATGACATAAAGCTCATTTTTTTTTGTCCTATATATTATTTTATTCAAAAATACATTAGAAAAAGCTATTTAAAAAAATTAAATCACACCTCATTTTTAAATTCCGGTTTAAATTTTTCCATTTAAATATTTCTTTTTGGGGGAGAAGGTAAAACATTACGGTGAAATAACTGTCCCAAAATGTAATATGTGTGTGTGTGTGTGTGTGTGTGTGTGTAAAAACCAACAACAATAATAATAAAAGTAAAATAAATGACACTATAGAGAAACTGTAAACATACCCTATCAGATATATGAATATCAGATTAGTTTTACTTAATATAAGAGTGATTTTTTTAGATACTGTTTACGCAACACATTAAATAGATTAAATGTTAGTTTAAGTTAAGTTTTTCTAAACTATATGAATCAGACATGCATATGGAGAGGACATTTCTAAGAACTTAATTTTTAAAATGGATTTAAAAAAAGAAAAAAAAGAGAGATATCTCACAATGTACGCGCAGATGGGGCTGAAGGCATATGTTCCACACACATACAGGTGTGTGCTGTTCAAATGCAGTAAAATCTTGATGTAGTTGAAACAGTCAGTCTGAAACACATAAGAGGCAGTCAGATTATCTTTTAGTTTGTTGTTTTAATATATTGTGTCACATTTATATTAACAATAACAGCAACAAACTTATACCTGTGGGTCCTTTCCCTTGAAGATACACTCCTTCCTCTTCCTTTCTGGAGTGCTCCATGTGAGCTGTAGAAGAGACAAAACAACACTGAGTACCATCAAAATGCACTCCTACACACTACTACAAACATTCTCGCACGCACTTACTGTTTTCTGTAGATACGTCACACTGATGTTGTCCAGGCTGAGAGAGAATATGTTCTCCCTTGCTCCCACGTAGATCTTGTTTTTATCTGGGCTCAGCAGAAGCGTTGAATAGTTATACACACCATCCACCGAGAACTCCCTCACTGATCGCCCTTCTGCATCTGAACACACCCAGAGGAAATATTACTTTGTACACCTCATAAAAAGAACAAAAATCAATGTTATCCAAAAAAAAAAAAATCTTAAAGTTTCGCACACACACATTACATATATATATATATATATATTTTTTTTTTTTAAATCAGTGTCTAAATAAAGTCTTAACAGTACATTCAGAAAGCATCTTGCATTCCTTACATAGAATTCTCCTTCAAAACTACACAAACCTGGCACATAGTCCGACCCTTTAAAATGATGTCAGTTAGTATGTCCAGAAGGTTTTCCTGGCAAGGCACAGAGGTCACTAACGTCAGTGTTTACTGACATAAAACCTTTTACAATCGTTTTGTTCTAAGTACAACCATTACATTTTCATTTCAGCCTCAAATGATTAATGAGTATGGCTGTTACTCTGATACAGTACACCAGCCAGGGTTTGCAAATGGTTCTAATAGCTCTTGTAAATGTTTACAATCAAGGATTAAACCCGCCAGTGTGTTTGGCTAAGATGAGTGAACGCAACATTTGGAACAGTCTCGTAATGGGTCTTTCGGGAATAAGAAACATCATGGCAGTTCAAGTAGCCCTAAAATTTTGCTAAATTGTAGCAGATGAGTGGTAGTCTGAGGGAATCTGGGCCAGCAGATCTTCTTCCACTGAATGCAGTGCGCATTACTGACATTGCTGCTTTTGTAAGCATAAAATGCCATTTTATATAACATTTCCATTTCAAATACTATTCTATTCTTCAAAGAAAAAAAGAATGTCATGGCTTCCACAAAAATATTAAGCAGCACAACTGTGACATTGATACTACAACGTTGATAATAATAAGATGCTTGAGCCCCAAATCAGCATATTAAAATGATTTCTAAACGATCATGTGACACTGAAGACTGGAGTAATGATTGCCATTGCCATCACAGGAATCTTTGCATCACACTTTAAAATAGAAAAGTTTTAAAATTGTTATAATATTTCACAATATTATTGTTTTTACTGTATTTCTGATCAAACAAATGGTAAGAATTCCTACTCATTTTTCCATTTAAAAATTCCATACTCAAATTTCCAAACCTTTCTGTAGATTTTCAGACCATATTTAACATTAATGGTTTATAAAACATTGTTTTGAAGATTTTCAGACCATATTTAACATGAATGGTTTATACAACATTGTTTTGAGCTTTAAATTTGGTTTACAGTACAGTAATATATGTTCATTTTCTCAGGGGTCAACGTGTTTTTTTTTTGTTTTTTTTTTGCTCATCTACACATTCCAATTTCTAGTTTTATATCAAATAAAACAAGATCATGGATGCATAGCATATGCATTAATAGAGATCTATTTCCAAGGGGTAGTACCTCTAATATCAAGGCCTACTGTCCAATTTAATGCATCCTCTGTGGCGGTAGAGAAACAAACCATGACACTAAATGGGCTGATGGCACAATACGGCTTTGCACACTGTCCTTTGCCAAGTTCAAGGGTCTATAAAAAAGACTGGTATTTTAAAAAGTGTTAAAAAAATTGGCTTTTTTTTTTTTAGGGAAGTACATGTTTTTCAAAGCCTTGGGTCTGCTTTAACGCGTACTCTTTGGCGGCCAAGAAAATTGTTTGACAATCATTAAGGAATCACCAAACAGCTGCCATGAAAACACACTTCTTGTATGATAAATTTAATTTTACTAAATTCTCAATTTTCTATTATAGAAAACAGGGGCAATAGTCTGGAAATGCAAATATTTTTCAATACACTGCTTTCTTTTTCCCATGCCTTCTCAGATATGGAAATTAATCAAAAGCCATACTTTTCAAAATTGCATAGGAACCCTGTATAATAATGTTGCCACTTAAAATGCTCAAGCTTTTTCAAGCAGGATGGATTCTGATCATTGGAACCCTTCTGAAAGTGATTCCAACGATATTGTTTCTCTGTCCTGTTATCGTTATAGTTTTTCATCTGCTTTACTCGGTTACACTATATTTTGACTGTCCCCTTTAGACATTCTCTTGGGTATAAGTAGAGTTGCACTTACATGTCAACAAACTCGCATTAGAGTATTAGTTGAGTATTTATGAGTTAGTTGACTGTTAAGAGTATGGGTTGGGTTACAATAAGGGGTTCTGGTTAGCAGAAGTTTACATGTACTTGCACAGTTTCTTATGCTAGTAGAATGTTGGAGAACCATTAAAATTAAGTGTTAGCAGATACTGAGCAGACAGTCTAATACTCTAATGAGAGTTAGTTGAGAGTATGTGTACAGTAGGTGTAACGTACTTTATTGTCAACAAAAGGGACCATCAAAATAAAGTGTTACCTTCTTTTATATTTAAAACATTTTTTTAGAAGTGGATAAGAAAACATCTGCTGAATAACTTATTAATTAATGCACTTACTATATGAGAAACTGATGCGTGCTGTGACATCGTCTTCATTAACCACGGTTGCATGTAAAACTCCAGCCAAAAAAATCCATAACATGGTCCAAAACAAGAGCCAGAGAGAGTTTTTGGTTTCCATGGATACTTTCCATTCGGTTGTCATGGTCAACTGCTTTACAATTGAAGATTGTAATATTCCAGGTATCTTTGGTATTCAAATGAAATGTTTACACCCTGCCGTTGATTCTTTCAGGGATATTTAAGGTCACAGAGACCTCGCCATACTGCAATTATGTTATCAAAGAGGTCAAAGGTGGAGAGATATCAGATCCTTGTGGGCAAACACACTTATTTTAAACAACACATTCCTCCTAATAGAGACTATCCATGTAGCAAACTCCAATTAGACCATCTGGAATCTGCAGAGGGAGAAACAGAAGCATATTTAAATCACATGATTAAACAGAAGCGAACAGACTGAATGATAAGGCTTTCCTGTGAGGGAATAATAAAAATAATTCCATTTTGCTATAACCATGAGTTCATTTACAGCTGATGAAACCATCTCACGCCTGAACAAAGAAATCAAGACAACTTTTGTTTTTCATGTTTCTCAGTTCAAAGGAGGCTGATCTCAACATCCACAGCACATGCTTCAGTGTTTTTGTGGGAAAGAGGCTGAATCTAATGTCCTCCTCTGCATGACTTTATCCAAACAGAATTTGGAAATGCATCAACTCCTCCCTTTTGGCCTGATCAGCTTTTAAGGGTGATATGTCCTGAAAACAGGAAAGCTGTGCAGTCTCTGCAGCCTCAAACACAACACACAAATACTATTACAAAATACCATACTGATCATGCTTATGTTCTCAATTTCTATTTATCTTTAATATTTGTATAGTTTATTTATTATTTTTATTTTGGAGAAAATTAAAATCAACAGTCAATTCCGAATTGGACTGCCAGTAAATAAACTTTCAGTTAGTCAGATCAGGTGACCATTTTATCTTTAGCATTGCAAACCATAAACCACAAATAGTTCAGACTATTAAACAGCCCAAACCATTAAATTGTCATGTAAACATAAGATGTACAGTTAGTATATATCAGCAATATAGCCTAAATCATGCATAGATGTAACAAAGTTCCACCTTAAAGCGTGTAGTACTGACATAAGTACGAGATGTAAACAAACATACATTCTGCAGATGTCACATCACATAACTGTGCTCCTGCTAAGACCCAAGAGTCAGAATTGGAAGACAGGCACTTCTAAATGATTAAAAACAGAGATAAAAATAAATCATGCTGCATACACTTTCATAAACTACTGCTGCAGCCGACCGGTCATGTACACACAAACAAAAAAATATGGCTTGATAAAAAAAAACATCCCTTACTAAAGATTGTGATTGATTAGAAGTCTGATGTAACTTTTTAACAGCAGAAAGTATTATGCAATGTGAACAAGTGTAAACATTCAGTAAAATCTTTAATTCTTAGGACACTCTCAACAAAGTGTGTCTCATTGCCATTGACAATTGAACATTCTGCCAAGCAATACATCTAGAGAAGAAAGGCACAGACACCAAGGTCAAACTTGTTATCTTTTACTTCAAAAAGATCTCTGATAAATGCAATAAAATTTACAAGCTGCCTTGCATCTTTACCCTAACACTTTAATTATACTAGCTGGAAGAAGGCAGTACACCGTTGGTCTCTTTCTTTTACTACTTCCCTTTACATAGTGAGTCCTTAGGGCTTTTCCTCTGGCAAAGTGATCAACCAAATGGAGAGCTGGTTGTCATTTGTTGACTCCCTACTGACTCAAAACAGGACAACTCACACTATCTATACCAAATAATATAAACATCAAAAGGTTCTTTGATAGGACATTCAAGGTATTCATTCTCTAGTCCTCATAGTCTTTGATCCAAAAGGCTGATCCCGTTCTAAAGAGAGCAGAGTTTATGTAAACATTAAAGGTTTGCTTTTATGCACTCTCTTCACTCATCTTCTTAGAGGAGAGGTTTTTTTTTTAAATTAGCAACACTAAATCTTCAATCTTAGACTGAAAATATTACCATGTATCTAACGGTTTAGATTACAGTACTTTTTTTACTCTGTAACTAAAATGGTCTTTTGTGGGGAAAAAAATGTCTTGATCACTAATTTCATTTAAATTGTTATCTTACATGTTAATCATTATCAAACCTCCCTCATACTACACTCCAAAGTCACATGATCTGAAGTGTAAACAAGGATAAAAGTCCACCCAATACAATTAAGCATGCAAGAAAATGTCAGTTTTCAGATCACACTCATGATTAAAATGATTAATATCAATCAATGTTAATGGTGGCACTTCTTGATTGGTATGTTTGCATCTTTGACACTGAAAGGGTGGGTTCAGACAATGTGGGAAAAGTAAATTTCAATGTCAACTGCCCTTTAAATATCAAAGTAAACAAATGTAATAGTATTTTATTGTTCTGTGCTTTCATTTGCCTGACATATTCATAGTAAGCTTCAGTTTTAAACTGATTATTTATGAGGGTTTACTTTATGTCCATTTCCAATTTAACCAAATATATTTTTACAGTTATTTTGATTGTTTAGAGTTGGCTTATGGTCATGAATCTATGGACTATTGAGAACTTACATTAGACTATTGCCACCTTTGGGATAGAGGTTGGTTTTACATGGTTTCAGGCTGGACAATACTGGTCATTTTGTGGTCAACATGTCTGGTCCAAACTGTAACAGATTGCTGGACTACCAACTGATGGGCAAGCAATTTAGATCTTGATGAAGGTCTAGTGAGGTTGGTTTTCCATAGTTTCCCTAAAATCCATAAGTATAGTTTGTTATCAGAACATTGTTTTATAACTTTAAACGCAATGGTCATATTTGCTGTAAACTTACCACTGCCCCAATTTTAATGACGATCATCTGCTTCAAGTGATGATTATGAAAGAACATTATGAAAACGCCTATCCTACAACTGATATAAAATAGTCGTAATAATATTGCAATAAATAAAGTTTTTAGATACATTTACAATAAAGAGGGTGGAAGCACATAAAAATAGAGCTTTGATCAACGAACCCTTCACAAAAATAACTATTTTTACATAGTTCACCAACAATTTAACGTTTATTCTCTTGCTACTTGTAAACTCTCGAGCTTTACTTTGCGGTGACTGTATGATAACAAACAGTAAAACACATGCGCACAATCCAGCACCACCTTGTTTATTTGAGCCCATTTCCCACCCACCTACCTATCTACCCACCCCCAAATCACCCACCCACCAAAACCACTACAAACACACGATATCCTACAGTCTGAATCCCAAAACACCATATCGCTTATGTTAAGCGAAAATAAATTACTGACTGATAGTAAAAAGTGATGTTTTGCAACAGGTGATTTTATGCACCCAGCATTCAACAGATAAACGTGGTCAGTCCTACATATAACGTTATACGAACAATACTGAATCCTAGATCGCACCTCTAGGTCTCACTGCCCCCCCTTTAACTTATTGTTTATATCCGTAACTTACCACTAAAGCCAATACATCTCTCTCCGAAGAGACAGCCAGATGGTGTGATTTGGAAATGAGCCTTTAGATTTGTATTCCAGCATGTTGCCTTTCTCTCAGTCCCGGTTAACTGTATAAAATTCAGCCGCTGATTTCTTTGCTCATGGATCTACCACTGCGCTGACTGAGACTCGACTCGACACTCCTCCTCCTCAAACCATTGACTGGAGCCACACCTCTAACACACACACACACACACACACGCACACACACACACGCACACACATCAAACTTGAGGTTCGTGCTCATGGTGCTCTCTAACGAACTGACTCTGGTCTCAACTGTAACCAGTGGGAATCTAAACAGTCAAAATTTCTCAGCTAGTAGGCTAAACAAGAACCAGAAAGCGTTTTGGTGTTTTACTATCAGCCTACAAAAAATGATAGCTAATCCAAAAATAAATTCACATTTAATTTACTGTAATAAATTTATTTAATTTGGGCTAACTTTGAAATGTACAATTTTAGAATTTGAATTAGCTTAATTAGGCTAAGCTATTTTTCTTGTTGTTGTTTTTGTTACAAAATGTTTTTTCACTGGTCATAAATTTGAACAGTAGCATGTTTACATCATATGATACAGACTAATCTATTATAATAAAACATAATAGGTCCTTATACCTTATCATGTCCAAAATATGTAGTTCAATATTTATGTTTATCAATTAATATTATGTATATGTAGGCTATTATGTTTAAAATTTTATCATTACTCTCCTTTAAGTTGTTTCAAACCTGTGAATCTCTTGCTTCTGCTGAAAACAAAGGAAAATAATTTGAAGAATGTTGGTAACCAGACAGTTGATTTCCATACTAGGAAAAAAAAAAGGCCTAGATCAACTTTTTGGTTACCGACATTCTTCAAAATATCTTCTTTTGAGTTCAGCAGAAGAAAGAAATTCATACAGGTTTGAAACAACTTCAGGGTGAGTAAATGATAACAGAATTTTCATTTTTAAGTAAACTAGGCTATTGCTTTAACATGTCACTTTCCTTTTATGGAGCGTTGAGGCATAGCCAACATCGACTTTCAAGTTTCAGAGGAGCAAAGGTCATGTGACTATTTAAAAGAGCCATTTAAATATGTTCAAATCAAGGCTCTGTATTTTCATTTATAGTTGGCCAATAAAATATAATTTATATATATATATATATATAACATTTACTTTTAATTCAGACCCTTGTTTGTTGTAGGCCTAGTTTTTTTAAGTTAACCATGTTTAATAGTTGAATAATAGCGCAGCCAACCAGGTGCAAACCTAACTGAAGCTAACCAAAATTAGGTTTCTAGTTTTCTGGGACTCCCAGACTTATAGTCCTTCAAATTGAGGAGAATAATTCATGCTCAAAGGAAATTACAGGGGATTAGAGGTAGATCAGCAGCAAGGGCAGAGCTGAGCTCAGGCATCCATAAAATCTCTAGTAAAGTTACGGCAGACTGGCATCAAATGCATTTTAATGAGCAGTTGTGCTCTTATACAGAGTTATCAAAAGAATATTTTTTTCAGTCACGGGTACAGTCTTTTCCATCCTCTTTTTACTTATAGCGACATTCTTTTGAACTGTTCACTCTATTGTGCACCCTTATTGAGATTCAGAGTTATAATGTTGCTTTGATCACTTGGTATTCATTCACCAACTGCACCCTCTTTGGGAAGAAATAACAGAAATCATGCCATGGAGAACTTGTTTAAATACAAAACAGTGTTTCATCCACAACAAAGAATAAGATTGTTATATACTTCTGAATCATGCTGTATCATCCTGTCTTCTTACTCGTATACTGAAATAAGCTCAGCGCCTGTCCTTACCAGCATTTAGCTTGTCTCCTAGGTAACCTGTTCAGTCTAGTCCACAATTGAACAAATGAGAAATGAGAGCCTCAAGTCATGTGCGCAATCTTACACAGTGCACCACACCAGCTTTGTCTACAATTTTAGGTTTGCTATTAAAAGGTAAACTGCTGGTATTATTCAACATTTTGCAGGGCAGCATAATTTCTTATGCTTTTATTTCCTGAACTTCCTGTTTTATCATATTAGGTCTTCTATCACAGTTGTGTGCACATAAATTCATAAATGCCATGTGGTTTTGGAGTTAGGCTACACTGCTGCAGTAGGGAGTACTGTGTAATTTCACATAAATCTCCCAACACATTCGTTTCTTTGGAAGAGATACAAATGCACAGCTAGATGGATGACTTATGACAATCTATCAAATGTGGTTTGGTGTGTGAAACAATGATAGAGCTAAGAAACCAAATGCATTCAGCAGATAGAGCAGACAACCAAAATAGTCTAGACGTGACAGTGCAACTCAAGCACTCTATTGGGGTACCAAAGATATTAGAGAGAGACCGAGTGGCTTTTTCGAAATATATCTGGTAGCGGTACCCTAATGAACTGGCTGCTGAGCTAAACCCAAATCCTCCCTGCCTCATTCTTTTTTCTCTTGCATATACACAGAGTCACATGCATTTGACTCAACAAGTTTTCGTATCCTCCTCTTTAAATTCAAATGAAACCACAACATCTGAAAGTCACTAAACTGTTAATAATTTTAGGACTCAAGCCAGTTCTATGTCTTGCTGCTGGGCAGTTCTGCCCCTCAGTGCATGGCGTGAACAGTCTGATGGGTTGTGGCAAGGGAGAGGGATATCTTGTGTAAACAGAGGGATTGTATTCCCAGGCTCGGAGACGTGGTGATTAAGCACTGACGTTAGTCAGAGTGACCAGCACTCCATATGACTAAATAAATGATGCCTCCAACCAGTTTACAGGACGAGCTAAAATGTCTTAGACTCTACCATAAGTCTTCAATGGATAGTTCATCCCAAAATAAAACTTTGTTTGCAATTCTTTCTTCTGTGGAACAAAAAAGAAGATGCTTTGCGCAAAAAAAAAATAAAAAATGTGTGAATATGTTCAATAGTCAGTGGGGTTTAGTGTTGTTTTGGACCCTACTGACTATTATTGTAATGACAAAAACAGCATGACAACATTCTTTAAAATATATTATTTTGTCCATCCGTCCATCTATCCATCCATCTTCTTCCGCTTATCCAGGGTCAGGTAGCAGTCTTAGCAGAGATGCCCAAACTTCCCTCTCCCTAGACACTTCCTAACTCATTCCAGGGGGACACCGAGGCATTCCCAGGCCAGCCGGGAGACATAGTCCCTCCATCATGTCCTAGGTCTTTCTGGGATCTCCTCCCAGTGGGACGCACACGGAACACCTTCCCGGGAAGGCGTCCAGGAAGCATCTGGAACAGATGCCCGAGCCACCTCAGCTGACCCCTCTCGATGTGGAGAAGCAGCGGCTCTACACTGAGCTCCCTATCTCTAAGGGATCGCCCAGCCACCCTGCGGAGAAAGCTCATTTTGGCCGCCTGTATCCAGGATCTTGTCCTTTCCATCATGATCCAAAGCTCATGATCATAGGTGAGAGTAGGAACGTAGATTGACTGGTAAATCAAGAGCTTCGCCTTGTGGCTCAGCTCCTTCTTCACCACGACAGACTGTAGACATTACTGCAGAAGTTGCACTGATCAGTCTGTCAATCTCCCGTTCCATCCTTCCCTCACTCGTGAACAAAACCCCAAGTTACTTGAACTCCTCCACTTAAGCCAGGATCTCTCCACCAACCTGAAGTGGGCAAGCCATACTTCTTCCAACTGAATATTATTTTGTGTTCCACTGAAAAACTTAATTTATATAGCGCTTTATTGTTTAAAAGCAGCTTCACAGCAATAAACAGGAAAATTAAAATCAGTGATGCAAATAAATTGAAATTCTACAGCAAAGCAGCTCTAAAAACAGTACAGTACAGTATTTACAGTGTA
>JAOTRC010000022.1:27996803-28015747 GCA_027497675.1 Cyprinella lutrensis
TGTCCAATAATGCCAGACAGGAAACAAGAAGCTGGCTGAAGTTCAGGAAGTAGTGGAGCTGTGCATAGAGCCTATTTATATCTACCGGGAACAGCTTTGATTTGTCCAAGTAATAGGATATTTTAAAACCTTCTTTACTGCCATCTACTGGTAACTGTATATAGAACAGGTCAGTCGGGAACTTAGAATTGAAAGTAAGAAAATAAAAATTTAATCTGAAATTATCTAAACAAAAATGAAATAATCGCACCTTTATTTATTTTGAAAAATAAAACGCCAAATAACCCGGAAGCATCTCGTCCTCCTGCCACGTCAGTGGTGTGTCGCTTCAAGCTGTCAAGTAGCAGAGTGAGTTCAGCAAACCAGCTATAACTCAATGGAGGAGGCGAACTGTGGATTGTAAAGAATAATTATTTAAGTTTTCTTCCACCATGAGACACCCTTGCCTTTTAATTTTGGCTGTGTACATAGCCTTTATAAATGCCACCGAATTAACGTTTGAATTGCCCGATAACGAGAAACAATGCTTTTACGAAGACCTAGAGCAAGGAGTCAAGTTTGATATAGACTTTCAGGTAATTGACTCTTTTTGTGTTTTGCAATGTTGATTGATTATTTATCTTTTGCTAGTCCACGTTTGTTGATTATTTACCTTTTCTTTGGAGCACAAATACCGTGATTTTGCTGCTTCATATGTTATTATTCAACACTGTTAAACAACTGAAGATAGCCTACGATGTATTCCATATTCCCAAATTCCAGTATTAATTCTCTCCTTTTCCTACAGGTAATTGCTGGAGGAAACTATGATGTTGACTGTTTTGTGACAGATCCAGTGAATAACATGCTGTATCAGGAACGAAAAAAGCAATATGACAGCTTTTCACATACAACAACCATGAAGGGAGTGTACAAGGTCTGCTTTAGCAACGAGTTCTCGACCTTCTCTCACAAAACTGTATACCTGGACTTCCGAACTGGAGAGGAACCCAGATTATTGCCTGACATGAACGGAGCAACAGCTCTCACACAGGTGAGAAACACAAATGCCATGCACTGACATACAGCATGCACTCTGAATATATGCATTTGATATGAACCTCTGAATAAATCATCATACAGATGGAGTCGGCCTGCTTGTCTATCCATGAGATCCTGAAAGTGGTTTCAGACTCTCAGACCTGGTATCGTCTTCGAGAGGCTCAGGACCGTCTCAGGGCTGAAGATCTGAATGAGCGTGTGCACATTTGGTCCATTGGGGAGGCCATCATCCTGTTTGTGGTTTGTATTGGCCAGGTGCTTATGCTTAAAAGTTTCTTTAATGACAAGAAAGCCAGTGTTGCCACCAGCACATAGACCTAGATCTCTAGTGTGCTGTCTTCTCAGCTTGAAGATAGTCTGCTGATTTATTAGTCTGATTCCCTTAAAACAAGAAGTCTTGACTGTTGCCTACATCTAATAAAAATAACCCCGATGTCAAACAAAATGCCTTAATTACAGAGTCATGTACTAAAAGCTGCACAGAGTCTATTATCTTGTGTTGTATATTTAAATTGGCCTCTATGTGCATTGCTCACTGTTGCAGTAATGGAAATTGACCTGCTGCACCTTTATAATGCCACATCTTACGGTTTTTGGTTTGTACCAGTGTTGTTTATTTTTGTTAAAATTGTACTTTATCCACTTGAAGTGTGCCTTTGTCAACTTTAAATGCCTATGTCTTAACATACCTTAATAGAAAACAGTATAGTTTTGGTAGTTTTTGTATGGTAAATATAACGATATGATTATGTTGTTGAGGTAAACTTCTATTTTTCTATTTAGCAAAGCTCTTCTTTGTTTATCCCACATACAAAAGGGAAAATCCATGCAGTTGTTTTATTTATATGTATATAGATATTTCTGGCAAACTATAAAAAATATATATATAGTTTTTCCTTTCATCTCTTAAAGTGGTCATGAATTGAGAAATCAAATTTTCTTTGTAAGAGGTAAGAGGTCGTTGTACTATTTAAAAAAAAAAATATCGTGCAGGTTTCAGAATTCCAATCTTCCTTGTTAGTCCAAAAACAGATTTTACTGCAACCCTGCTCCGAAAAACGTCTACTTCTACATAATCATCTCCTTGGCCCCGCCCTCTGGCGCATTACTGAGACAAGAAAAGAGATACAGTATCACTGGAATAAAAACAACATTACCTTGCTAAGGACCTAGGAACATTATTTATTTTCAACTAGGCTATGTTAATGTCTTTTAATTGTTTGGTATTTTTCACTGTGGATTCTTTGGTAAATCAGTCGCAATTTCGCCAAAGGCTTTGCAAATAGCTTTTTACTATAAGATGTGGACACGAATCACCCGACAATAGTGCTACAACATTTAAGTAGCTGTGTTAATTCAAATGCCTGATCTGTGATCAGTGATTTCTGATATGATTACAGTACAGTCTGAAATTCTTTGAATGACAAGATCACTGCATTCGTGTCTCGTCAACAGTTACAATGCTCATCGCTGCAACAATTCATGCGGCGGGGTCTAATACTATAATCAAATTTCATGATTATTTAACCTCGACAGCAGTATTAGTAAAAATCTATTAAAGGTTTTCAAAAGGGTTCCACATGCATTACTTGTTTCATGTGCAAAGATGCTAGCCAGTCATAGCAGTGGACGTTTACACTGGAGTCTTGTAGACAAAACATATCTTCAATTCAGAGCTGAAGGCTATGGTATAAAATATCCTTTTATTTATAAATTGACCATTTTTGATGTTAAAATCATACTTCAGAAAACATAAATAATTATAAATTCCATTCATGACCCCTTTAATTATAAATTCTGTCGAATAACTGCATGCACACAATTGCTGGCTTAAGGGCTTTATCATATATGTCACATATTTATGACTCTAACTGAAACATCAACTATTGTGCAATTCAAAAGCTATTTTATTATTTTATATTCCTCAAATATTTGTTACAAACATAGCTCTTTTTTCCATTTATATCAGCCCTGGAAGATGAATTGATTTGTGATTGATTGTATTGATTTATTATGTCATTATTACTTTAAATCGAGTTGTTTATATTCCTGCCTTATGTAAATTGAAAAATTAAAAGCAAAATTTGGGATTGATTTTATGATTCGTCTTAATGGCATGTAATCATGGACATAGCAAGATTTTGAAAAATAATTCTTGGTGTAAATGCATATTTGGCAAGACCATCTTAACTGCTGATATAATAGATGTTGTAAAATAATGTAAAATACCTTTTGTTGGGCAGAAACTTAAGTTAATTAAGTTATAGTGTTCTTTGTCTGATTTTTAATAGTCTAAGTGTAAATTATCCTCTAGTCTATATGATAAATATTTTCATCTACACAGTTATGAACATTGACTCTCACTGGCTTTCAGTTTATGAATACATTTCGCCTCAGCCCTCCCTTGAAATAATGCATGAATATGGATGGGCTGTTGTGCCTGAATCTATTCAGTGCATTGGAATAACTCCAACGTTGGCATAGAACCACCAACGGCAGAGGAGACCACACCGACCAGTCCGAAGGATAATCATGGGGAGCAATGACTCAAAAGGGCTTCTGACCACCGAGAAGGGTCTGTCTGGCATGTCTGCAGTGAGTGACATGTTGCGCTTGTCCTAAACGCTCGTGCGTCTGTATTGACTGGCCAATATGTTGAGCCGACTGATGAGTGGCAGCGATCGGACTCTTGACAGGGAATTCAACTGTACAGTGCGACTGCTGGACGACTCGGAATACACTTGCACGGTTCAGGTCAGTATTAACATGTTTTCATCATCACAAGCGGGTTATCCCCATCACCGACACACGTGCTTTAATGTTCGAACGCGCTGATGATGCTGCGCATTCAAGCGGGAAAATCCGCGAGCATCTGTACGAATCTGGACACTGCACAAGGGCTGCAATGCGTAATGGCTAATTAACGTGTTAGGAAATTTCCTTGATGAATGAATCAGCGCTGGTTTCAATGTCCCGTCAGTATCCTTTAGAGAGCAGCGGGTTACCTGTCACGTAGTGCCCTGCCGCCACCCCGAGAGACCTGAGTCACATTCAGTGGGAAGAGGCACTAGTGGAAAGGGTTCATGTTAAATTGCCTCTCAGGGCGAACCATCCACGATAACAGCTGCTGAAAGATTGTTGTAGCATACGTGCAACACTGTAATGGTGATTCACTCGTTGTTCCTGTTCTTCTTGTTTGGCCAAACAAGCCACATTAATTCAGCTATGTCTCTTGACAAAATTCCCGACTGTTTCAATAGGCTATACTGTTTTCTTGATGCATTTGTTTCCTCTACTTGTCTAAGGCAGCCCAAAAGCACGAATGGAGATTAATTGATTTCAGTTGATTGATTAAAATGTGCCATTAATATCTTTTATTGAGTTGTGTATCATTGTATTAAGTGAATAATTAAAAGCAAAGTTTGGGATTGTTATAATGATTCATCAATATCAAAATCATTGGCTGAGATGCTAAGTTGCCAAGAAGAGCAACGGTTTTGTGTGTGTGTATGCTATATATAGGCCTATATACTGTATATCGTTAGAGAATGAAAATATCCCAGGTGGAATAAAAGTAATGTTTTTATTAATGCGTTTTCTCCTGGGTTGAACTATTCACAGATGTTCAGAATCAAAAACAGTTGCTGAAATATTGGAGTATCGTTGCTGCTCTCACTCTAAAAAACAAAGCAAAACAAAAACATTGGGTCAAATACAAAGAACCGGCTACTAGCCAATTATTGATTAGTCTATACTAATACGAACAATATTAATTTTACAATAGGTTACTATATAAACCCTATAGTGCATTAATTGAATAATAATTAAAAATAATATTCATTATAACAACAATAGCCAATTAAGCGAATAATTGAACATCATACATTCTTTTTATAACTGAAATATATTTGGACATTATTCATTTAACATGTAAATTACCTTTAAAATGTGTGTAAATATAGGACAAGTGAAAATGCATGTATAAAGCCATCAGGCTAATTTGGGTATATGTATGCTATGCTAAGCTAACTAATACAGACATTAATGGTCATTAAAGTTCAAACAGCATTTTTCATAACATGATTTTGTAGGAATTGTAATCAGGCGCTAAAGAAAGTACCCATCACCATACCTTAGGAACCCAGTAGTATGCCTGATCTCAAGCTGTTCTTGCGAAAACTTCTTAGCTAACGTGAGCTGTTTCAAAGTAGAAAGGAAGGCTTACTGCGCTTCTTGCCAAACGATCCGGTGCGACCAGGGCAGGACAAGATCAAACAGAACGGGAGAGACACCGGTGCACAAATCTTCTTAATAGCAAATTTGAAGATTTGCTAATTTTTGAGGTGCAACAATTGACTAACATTTTGATGTATAGCTGCATCTTCATCAGAGTCCTTGGAGAAAATGAGTAATGAAGCCCTTAATAAGGATCATCAACAGGTGTGATTGTACGTAAAGGGGGCGGGACTAGCCCAAGACGCACTCATCAAAGCCAAGGTGCCACACTCAAACAATCAATAAAAAGATTTAATGCACAACGTGAGCTGTTTTAGCTTTATGTAGCATGCCAAATCTCGCTGCTATGTACAAGATAAGATAAAAAGGAGTTTTTAAAAACATTTTAAGCAGGTAGTCTAGCAGTTTTCTGCCATCAAGTAACATATGTATAGCACTTTTCACAGTACAGCTTTACAGAAAGACAGTCAGCTATTATAAAGTAATTGAATTGTATATAACATAACTAAAAAACACTGAGAAGAAGGAGAACTGTTTATTTTTACAATCCTTTGGTTAAATACCATATGTAACATAAATTAAAAAAACATGAATGGTACATTGTTCAACCGTCTTATAGACGTTATAAAGTGATACTTTATTTATTTGTATTATAAAGAAAAAAATCATATGGAAAGTATATGGATAGTTTACCATGACTGAACTCCACGTGCCCAAGTTACTGCAGGATTATGTTCAGAGCTCAGTTTTCAGAATTCTTAAACGCTGGAACAAATTATTTTTGCAAGAAAAGAAGTTAATGTCTTTGAAATAGTAAGTGTTCTGTATATAAGTTATATATTTGACACCATGAAACATTAACTCTTGGAATAGTGAATTTGGTGGTTGTCATCATTCATGGTACTGGTTGTGTGAGGTCATGTTTGTGGTATGTCTGGGAATATCACCATCAGATTGTGACATTCCATTGTCCTTGGAATTCTGTGTGATGCTGTGGTCTCCATGGCAACAGGCCGATTCCATCATCGGTTCCCAGCTGCTCCTGCTCTCGTCAGACAGGATATAAGCACACGTGTGCAAATGCACAAACCCGTCTGTTACACAGGATTCATTCAAACATGGCGGCTTGACAATGCAAACAGAGACAATCCTCTCCTGTCCTTTCCACCCCTGTCCCACTTGGGATCGTCCTCTGTAATTGATTGATCAGGACAGTGAGATTGGTGAGAAATGCTTATTAGTGAAATATGGCCTCCCTCTTTTGCGAGACTGCTGACTGCGTTTGGCTCCTGGCAGTCACACATCAAGAGACCAGATATCTGAGACTCTCACACATATACCTTGATTACAGAGATCACCTTTGTGTAGGTCAGCGGTGCCTCTCAACTATATTGCACTGCTTATTGTTTGACCATACATACTACATGTCTGTCAAACGCCAACTATTCAGTTAATTCACTTGTAAAATGTTACATAATTTGTCCACTGTACTGCTCCTGACTTATCCTATTTTGGCTGCATTGTTCTAATTAGCATTTCAGAATCATTATTAACTTGAAATGAAAGTACCAGTTGTTGAGGGCATGTCCTCAGGAAGGCACATCTTGCTCAGTTTGCAGTATCTAATTGCTTCTTTTTTCCTTCATATCGCACAGTGGCATGCATGAACACGAGCCATTATGATTTGCAGTTGTTTCATGTGGGTGGCATCTCTTTTTCAATAACCCAAATTATCAATAACTTTAATCAAATCCTTTGAGGAATGAAAACAATGGTATTGTATTTTTCTGTTCATTGAACTGTGGATGCATTGAGGCTTGTGCCACACTACGATTGAGGTGTCTAAAATCTGTGTGAATGTGTGATTAGAGGAAGGGATTTTATTACATGGGTTGTATCACTCTTTATCAGATATCAGCAGACCCTCATTCTCCTTCAACACAAAACCAGGCAGTTAGCAATGAAGTGCACACCAAGGATACTCATTTTCTACAATACATATTACATTTTTATGGAGTGTGCTTATAAGATATATCAGATTATCAAATGTTAAGCACTTAAGTATAGCATTTGCCTGGTTCAGCACATGCAAGTACAGTATGACGCATGGGTGGAAATACAACAACATCTGCAAAATGGTAAATAAGGCAAGTGTTTTGTTTGTTTTGTATATGCTCATGATTGGAAGAGAGGCAGAGTTCGTGTTAGAAACTACAAGCAATGTCTGACAGCATGTGAGTATGTTCTCAGATCTTCATTCACTTGAGATTTAATATTCAAATCAGCTCTATATCTGCAAACATAAACAATATTAATAAATGATGCCTTTCAGGTCATGATAAGGGAAACCATGAGAGTGGAAGGTGAGATTTGTGTTCCTGTATGTGTGTTTGCACACGAGAAAAAGAAAGAAAGTGGCATGTGAGATATAAATGGTTCACATGGGTCTCTTGGTAAAAAGGAGTAATTATATAACCGTGAGACCGAGATTTAGGGAGTAAAGATATACATGTAGCTACCGTTGTTACCTATTCAGAATACAAATTATGAGTAGCCTAACTATAGTCTCCACATAACATGAAATATTCATTTTATTTTATTTTTCGTCTTAGCATTTATGAGGAAGTACAATGTTATAGACATGACCGCTCTGAAAAGCATTACAACTTTTCACAGAGACATCAAACGGAAAGGACAAAACCTTTCTTTAAAATGAATTTCGTTTTCGTTTTTGTATTAATTGTATCTTAATTTTAATCAATGTTTCATTAACCAATTGTCTGGATTTAATAAATAAGAAGTAAATATAGCTGACGATATAGCCTAATCACGAAACAGAGGCGTTGGCACGTGAACTCTCATAAATGAACTGAAACTCAGCGTACAAACTTGCCTCACAGTCACAGGCATGTCTACTTTTAAACAGAACAATTCAAAACGAAAGAAAACTGACTACAGACTGCTCTCTACTTTTGTAATCCGTATGAAATGTGCATTTCTCTCTGCACGCGTTCACTAAGCCTACTGCGAAGATCGCGAGTCAGCATTGTCAACTTCACCTTTGGCCGACACTGACAAAGAAAACACTTGTTTATTAATAAACAATTAAAATATCTTATATTTTACATGTTCATAATCACCTACTTTTGCCAGTTCTTTAAAACAGCTTATGTGCTTTATTGGCAGCGCCACCCTTGCATGTTACATGAACGCGTTACCACTGCATCATTGCTGCACCCATCAGAATAGGCCAGTTTATTTGTGTTAAGGATTTATTTACTGTTTCATTTACATTTAATGAAAAACACATTCACTGTTAATGTTAAATAAACTTTACTTTTCCCATAATGTCTCAACGGCCCGCCCCCGACAATGGTTGTTACCAACATTGACTTGTTATAACATTGACTCACTGACATCAATTTAGAAACTGGCACACCCATTTTTTCTTTAAGATCGGTTTTTCCTAAGGTTCATACAGTTCATAACTTTTTTCAAGTCAGTTACGATTTTTTTTAGATCTAATTTTTTTAGGTCTAATTTGATACCAAAAATTCACTCACTGCCCCTTGACTAAGTGATAATAGTAGGCCTACTTAAGTCACAGTCTTTACATAATGAATGCTTATGCAACTGTCTGAGGTTATTGCTTAATTGCTACTAAACAGTATACTTCTTACGGAACAAAATGTGTTCATGTGCATTGTGGAAAAGAAATATCCTTGTTCCATTGTACATGTATTATGGCTTGGAAATGTTATTGGAAATTTACTTTTTACTTAGTAGTCCAGTTGTTGTGCTGAAGAGTAATAATGAGGAGAGTGGAGGGCATTTATAAACTCAACTAACTGTGTAATTTGTAAAATGACCGTAGGGTATGGCTAGTTCCCCTGCCTCATCAGATCAAACTCCACAGTCATTCATTCTAAATCTTCTAAATCGACACATGACCACGAACAAAAAGAATGAGAGAAAAAAAAAGAGTAAAAGAGATTTCATTCATGGTAAAAGACATAGGCCTACAAATAATTGCCTTTATTTTATAGTGGTATGTGCAGAATATTTTTATTTTGGTTTCTCTAAAAGTGTCCAATGCTAATTCTTGTAGCTCAAACAGTAGAGAATAATAGTAACACCAAGTTCAATTGCCAGGGAATCCTTGATCCGTTAAAAGGTTAACTTATCAAATACATGAAAATAAATTCAATAAATTAAATTTACTTTTAAATTAATAAAAGTAAATTCGCCTACTTATTGAAATCACATATCCTATTGTCTTACATGACTTGGATGGTTAAATATGTACCAGCAGCATGCAAATTTATATATCTTTGACTGTCATACTCATTTTTTTTCCATGCATGCATGCATACTTTCCTTTTTCAAGTCCTCTTCTCACACTCCCTGCAGAAGTTGACAGTATGTCTTTCTGACTTTGTTATTGACCTAAGCCAATGTTACAAGACAAACAACAAACCAAGAATTAGATAATCTGGATCTCTTGTTTCCCACAATGTAGTGTGCTTGCCAGTATGTTGAAATGTGAAAGCATAACTTTATAGCTTCACTCACCGCAATTTTTTTTGTTATAGTTATGTATTGCATAATCGCGGTTTTCTCCTTTATTTTTTTCCTGCTCAAATTCTGATGGTAAGATGATCCTTAAGCAATGCAACTAAAAGATAAGATGATTGAATAAACCAGGTCAGGGTGAATTTACACTTTGCTGAAAAATTCAATACACCAGGATGCAAGTCATTCTGTGAAGACATGCTTTATATAGAAGTTTCAGGGGATTTTACTTGGTTACTTCAAAAAGCAATGAAATGAATTAATACACGGCATACACACACACACACACACACACACAGTCTCTGTTCTTAATCATTTTTAGACCAAAATGGCTGTCCGTGGTTTCAATGCTTGCTTCTTGTAAAATAAAACATATAAGCTACTGATATAACTGGATTCATCTCACATGGCTGTACATTATGAAATATATTTTTAAAAATTACTCTTCATTTCAGTCATCATATACTTACCTATTACTGTAAGTAAATGACGACTGATCCACTTACCATTCTCATATCATTCTAAACCCATTTGCCTTTCTTCTTTGAAAAAAAGAAAAAAGAGAGGTTTAGCATAATGTTCATGTTGCTCTTTTCCATAAAATAGTGAATACATGTTATTAAACTCCGGGATTAAAAAAAAAACACATTTGCTCAGTTCATAAAACCAAATATGACTTGTCGCAGCATTTATATTTGACAAATGAATAGACTTCACTGTGAGGTATAGGAGAATTGAAACTGATTTTCTGTTTGATACTGGATGCTTTGAAATAGGGGAATTTGTTGCTGTAGATTAAATCTTGGCCATATGCTGTTAGTTCTTCAGCATAGTTCTTCTCCTTACAATACTATTTCTAGGTGTCAAGTAGTAGCAAGCAAGCAATAACCAGACTACTTTTCACCAGCCTCACTCTTTTTCTTTCACATTCACACACACACACACACAAACACACACATACATGCATACAAATCACACTTTTAATTCTCACTATAGGTTTCGCTTCTCACAACCTGAAAGCAATAATTTATTAATATTGTTTATGATACTGATAGGGAGTCGATTTAAATATTTAATCTCGAGTGAATGGAGATCTGAGTACATACTGAGATTACTAGTGTAAGACATTACTTGTAGTTTCTAACATGAACTCTGCCTCTCTTCCAATCATGAGCACACTTGTAAAAAACAAACAAAATACTTGCCTTATTTACCATTTTGCAGATGTTGCTGTGTATAAAATCTCCAGCAGGTGTTTTTCCACCCATGTGTCATATACATACAGTACATGTGGTAAACCGGGGAACTACATTAGTGCTTATAATGTAGAAGCCAGTCTGCTAGTTCACATCTGTCTGTTTATTCCTGAAAGCTGGTGTTGTGACCCTGATCCCTCGCCTTCCTGGACTGCTTTTTGCAGGCAATGATTATTTTAAAATCTGACTTTCCTCTATCACACAGCTCTAAAGCTTAAGATGTCTTCAAAGTGCTGTGTGATTGTTAATATTTGATTGAGCTCTGATGTCTCCAGAGAGATTCTGAAATATTAAGCAGAAGGCAGTCCAAATGCTCACACCCTCTCTCCTTAATTGTACTCTGACTGCCACTGAAATTACTGCCACAACCAGTGCTTGGCAAAAAAAAAAATCTTTACACCACTATAACAAAAAAACTCATTCAGCAATGGTGTTGAGAGAGACACATTCCCCAAACAGGATTGCCTTAATTAACACAAGAATGCCCATACAGCGCATGTCGTTTTTGTTTATACCATAGACTGTTTAATACATAGTAAAGGCAGAGTAAATTTGATTATTATGCAATTGTATGAGTTGTTAATGGCAACAACTTCATAGCAGTTAAATTAACATTGATTCATTTTAATAATTACATTTTATGAGAACTAATTTAAGTAGTCTAGCCTATAAATTATATAAAGTAAAAGAATTACTCCGGCATTAATTAATTCAATTTTAGGAGAAAAGGTCCGGTAATTATGTATATATTGTGAGAACCGGTTAAAAACATATTTTGGAAAAATTGGGGAAAATTATTAAACAACTGTTTCTGTTTCAAAACAATTTCTGTTTCATTTTCTTTCACATTTCTTTACATTTTTTAAGAACACAATTAAGAAAGAGTACATTGTTAAAGCATATTTACCGTGCACTAAATGGGATGTCAGGGAAATTTACTTATGAATCTAATTTATTCCCATAAAAAAGTATCTAACTTTTTAATGAAAGTTATGTTACACATTATTATGCATGACGTTTTCTCACTTGGGCTGGGCTTGGTAAGTTGTTATTGCAAAAAAATAAAAAATAAAAAAATAAAATAAAATTGAAAACAATTGATTTTTTTTTTTGACAAATATCAAGGCTCTTTCACACCAAAAAAGTGAAATGACTGAAGAAAGTTCAACCATGTCAGTCAATAAATGGGAAAACAAAGTAACTTACAAAAAAAGTACAGTAACTAATATTTGTATCAGTAACTAATGTGTTACTTTCCTCGTTACTTGAAAAGATTAATCTGGTTACATAACCCATGCTACTTGCAATGTGTTACCCACTACACTGGTCAGTAAAAAAAGTTGAGTTATGTCCAATAGAACTGATATGATCCCAAGGACTGTGTACAAACATTGTCACATTGATTCCTGTGTCTCTCTTTTCCAGAGGGATGCAAAAGGTCAATGGCTCTTTGAGCAGGTTTGCCATTATCTAAACTTGTTGGAGAAAGACTACTTTGGCATCAGATTTGTGGACCCAGACAAGCAACGAGTGAGTTCCTAAAGTATAAATACAAAATGAGTTGTTAATAGTGTACTAAGGTTTTGGAAAATGTTTTTAAAGGTGGACACCATATTTAATTTTATACAAATAAAAACAAGGCTGTGAGGTGCAGAAGTACAGTTGGTTCAGTGGGTTGTAATGTTAAGCCAATGCAAAAAAATCCAGTCAACAAAAGTAGACTTTCAGACAGCACAACAAATTGACTGTTTTATTCATCATAGCCTTGATCTATGTCCCATCAATTTATTAAATATGGCATCTATATATTAATAAACTTTGTAATAACCATGGCTGATAAAAACAATGTTAATGTTTGTGCATGAGCTTGAAGCAGAACATCCAAAGATCACATGCTGACTCAGATGAAGAGCTGCAATAAGGGTGATGCAATCGACATGTAATGTTGTGAACAGTCATCAGTTGACAGTCACAACAACTGGAATTACTATCTGCATTCTAGACATCATTTCTTTTTTATTTTGTCATTTCAGCACTGGCTGGAGTTCAGCAAGCCAATTACCAAACAAATGAGATGTAAGTCATATTGTATGTGGAAAATCCTTCTTACACTGTCTGCATGTTGTGAAAAGAATAATCTTTCCATTCAAATATCATTCTAAAAAGCAGAAAATTGATATTGTCTGGTTAATTACATCCACATGGATATTTTATGTCCCAGCTCAGCCACCCTACACCATGTGTTTGCGTGTTAAATTCTATCCTCCGGACCCTGCAGCTCTTAAAGAAGATATTACTAGGTACAACTCATTACCATGCAGCCCTATTATTCAAAATTGACATAGTTAAAGAATCTATAAGAATTCATATTAGACAAGTCTTACTATTACCCGATGTATGTATGATTGCCACACTGACAGTTCAATATATAATCTGCATTGTTTTCAGATACCATGTCTTCCTTCAGATTAAAAGAGATTTGTATCACGGCCGACTCCTGTGCAAAAGTTCAGATGCTGCTGCATTGGCCGCATTTATTCTGCAGGGTAACAGCAAACCAGTCACAGGAGCCATTCTTTACAATATTTGTTGAAATGTGACATCTCAAGAGCGTTTTATATGGATTACATTACAGTAAGACAAGACTCTTAAAATGACACTGTTTTTGTTTTATTCTTTCACATTTTTTTCTTTTCTTTTTTTTTTTTTAGCTGAGATTGGCGATTATGACCCAGGGAAGCATCCGGAAGGTTACAGCTCTAAGTTTCAGTTTTTTCCAAAGCATTCTGAGCGCCTGGAGCGCCGCATTGCTGAGATCCACAAATCCGAGCTGACGTAAGCTTACATTCAATTAGCCTGTCACATGCAGTATGTCACTCTTTTTACTGTAAAGCAGCGCTGGTGTTTAATGGAGAGATTAAATATATTTTATGAAATTTATCTCCCAGAACAAACTCAGAATATTAACTAGTCTGTTTATTTCCTACAGAGGCCAGAGTCCTGAGACATCTGAAATGAATTTCTTAAGGAAAGCTCAGTCTCTAGAAACATATGGAGTAGATCCACATCCCTGCAAAGTCAGTATCCAAATTTTTTAGTTGCTCATATACAGGAAATTATTTCAAAACAAGTGTCTGAACTGAAAGTCTTTTTAATCAGAATTTTTACGTTTAAAAAAGATTTTTTTTTTGTATGACAGGATGTGTCTGGGAATGCAGCATTTCTTGCATTTACCCCCTTTGGCTTTGTGGTACTCCAGGGGAACAGGAGGATTCATTTCCTCAAATGGTGAGAGGTGAAATTAATCTCGCATATCATTTTCATTTGCTTAGCAGTCAAGATCAAATGACTGTGTATATGAATAACTTTGACAGTATTTTGTCATATTGTACAGGAACGAGGTCACCAAACTAAAGTTCGAAGGAAAGACATTTCATATATATGCAACTTATCAAGAGGTAGGTGACAGCAAGGCAGCCCCAGGTTATGCAGAAGAACAAATGGTCAAAAGTAAGATGAATGCAGATTGATGCAAAACCAGTGATCAGGAAACCAACCTGTTCTATTTAACCACTAAATAATTACACTTACTGACCTCCTGTGACCTTTACTAAGGATCAGAAGATCATCTTGACTTACTTTGCTCCAACGCCTGAGGCCTGCAAGCATTTATGGAAGTGTGGGGTGGAAAACCAAGCTTTCTACCAGTGAGTGTGCATAAGCTTTTTGACCTATCAGGCAGATATTGGGTTAAAGCATGGAAACAGCATAAAAAGAGCAAGCAATCAAGCATAAAACATCTTGCCTATGATTTAATTTAGTTTAAACCAGTGGTTCTTCACCTAGGCATTTTGGGGCCTCCGCAATCTTCTAGTCTATAGGAGGACTTAAAATTAATTATAAGAATAAATCGAATAAATACGTGAGGAAATATCTTAGGAAATATCATATATTGCTTTAGTTATGCTGATTTCTTTTGATTATTTTAATTTCTTCTATGTTGTAAAGCACTTTGAATTGCCATTGTGTATGAAATGTGCTACATAAATAAACTTGCCTTAATGCCTTAGCCAAAATGGGGGCTAAGATATTCTTATAATATCCTTTAGATATTATGTTGGACAATGGGGGGCCTACAAGTAAAAAAGGTTGAAAACTACTGGTTTAGTCGAACAGTTATTTTTCTTATTTATTTTAAAATCTATCTCTCATTCTCTCCATTTCTTACAGGTTTGAGAAATCAAGTCAAGTTCGCACTGTGTCCAGTAGTAATCTTTTCTTCAAAGGGAGCCGCTTTAGATATAGGTGTGTAGTATCTGCTATAAATGAACCTCATGAGTTCGTGAGCCCTTCTTAATTAGGCTTGTGTTGTTAATGTATGTTAATTAATGGATTAGCTGCAAGCAATGCTAAGATTTTGATTGCATAATTTCCCTTATATAGCGGTAAAGTGGCCAAGGAAGTGATGGAACAGAGTGCCAAAATCAGACGAGAGCCTCCAGAGATTCACAGGCAAGTCTTCCCAACACTGACTTGTTTTCTTAACAGTTTTACTGTGTTTGACAGTATGTCAATTGTTATGTCACATCTTTTTTGTGGGTTCAGGGCTGGGATGGTCCCCAGTAGGAGTTGTCCCTCCATCACTCATGGCCCACGACAGAGTAGCGTTCCCCGAACACGGAGGAGAGCAGTCCATATTTCCATCATGGAGGGTATGTGCTACATTTGCTACAAGCATAAGCACACACACAAACACACACACACATAATGTGTGACATAATGTTTTTACTCAAAACAAACTGTATTTGTATCCCCTAACAGTACTCCTAAACATAATTCTCACTGAAAATCTCCATTAATAAAGTATGAATTATAAACTGTTTTCCTTATGGACCCAACAATCTCAAAAACTTAATTTACTATTATTTGCTCCTCACAATGTTGGTTAAACTACAACACAAATGTGCGCGCACACACACACACACACACACACAATCACACTTAAGCATATAACTGCTCTTCTCTAATAATAACAATGTAATTTAATTTGTAACTTGAAAAGTTATGCATTTTGTCTTCTGAATCCAACTCAATACAAGGCAAGATCTGTTGTTCCTATACTCACTGAAAAACTGCCATCTGGTGGTTTAACGTTGCATCTCCCCTATGATAAAAAGCATCATGGAGATTTTTGGTTCGGTTTATTCTTCCATAGGATTCATTATTGTGGACTATACTGGATTATAACTTGCAGTTTTGGCCATTTTTTAATGTCAGCCACTACAATTCTATAATTCATATTTAATTATTATTCATCTATAAATATATAATATAATTATATATTGAAATATAAATAATATATCTTATAATCACAATTCAGTTTTGTTCACAACACAATTCTGGTTGCAATGTTTTTCTAAATATATAATTCAACTATTAACATACACAGAGCACAGTACTATACCATTCAAATGTTTGGGGGTAAGATTTCCTAATGTTTTTAAAATTATGCTTACCAAAGCTGCATTTATTTGATAAAACATCCAATATTATTACCAAAAAAAAACGGTTTCTGTTTTAATAAATAAATAAAAATTAATAAAATAAAATGTTAAATTGAAATTACTCATTACTCCAGTCTTCAGTGTCACATTATCCTTCAGAAATCTTTCTAATGTGCTTGTTTGCTGCTCAAGAAACATTTCTTATTATTATCAATGTTGAAAACAGAACTGCTTAATTTGTGTAAACTATGTATTTGTTTCAGGTTCCTTTGAGGAATAGATTGTTACAATTCTCTTTAAACTACGTAAACATCCGACACTTTTGATCAATTTAATGTGTCCTTGCATAATAAAGTATTGATTTCTTACTGACCCCAAACTTTTGAACATCAGTGTACTGTACATAGCCATGATTACAAACCTTGAAGCTGAGAAGATAACAAAAGTGTGCTCTGTCTGGATAGGAATAAACCACACTCCATCTCCCTCTATTGCTCTGTGTAACATGAGAGCTTCTCTCATTATGCACAATGTGACCAGACCTTCACCTGTTCCAGTCACTTTACAGCATTGCCAAATGTCATCATAGTTGCATTTGTCTGTGTGTGACTTACTCTATAAGTGTGCTATATATTTTCCGTTTAAGGTTAGTTTTGTTTTAGTACCTGCCCTGTAGAGAAAAAATAAAAGTCTAATACTTTAGTGAAACAGACACAGTGTGCTTGCAAAAACACTACTGGTAAATTTAAAATAATTCACTATAAAGCAGGGGGTAAAAGCTAACAGGAAGTACAAATTAAGGCTTCACGAGCCTTGCAAGTGGGTTTCATGACAATTTGTGTCATGCACAAGAAAATACAGAGACAATGATGAGTGACAGATTTTACCTTGTCCAACTAGGTATCATCACTGTTATTATTACACTGTCTATAAATAGAGAGCCTGTCCATGTATGCCATGTGGTTTGTGTCAGAATGAGTGTGTGTTGTGCTCTTTTGTTACAGCCCATAATGGGTTTGAGGGGGTTGGAGCATGCAGGGCAGCTGGGCTTCTGGGCATAGAGGGACTTATGGAGCTTTAGGGCTTTAGGGTGTTCTCGCTTTCTCACACTCACTTTTTCGCTGTAGTGTTATGTCATTTTTGTTCAGGAGGATAGAGGGAGGAAAGGGGGCTATTGGTGATACACTGACGCAGGGGCGAGAACATCAGATACTTTAGCGGCTACATTCTGAAACCATGGTGAAGTGTCTCATACGGATTAAAACAAAGGTGAATGTTCACCTGCGGATGATCAACCACTGTTACCGGGATGTGAAGGTACGGGTGTTGACGATGGGACCTAGACTATTAGGGAAAGCTCTAGGAGCTCTGCCTCTGTTCCCTTCTTTGCCGAGCTCCTCTGGAGATTCATCCAGACTTGGTGTTCAACCCACCAGCACTGCAGGTAAAGCTCTTGGTCATTTGGAACAGCTGGGTGTCCAACTTATTTCAGTGTGACTGCATTTGAATTTGTTAGTATACAGCGGATTGGAGTGCCGCCATTGTTAGCATGGATTGTGTTTAGCTTTTATGGATTGTGGGTGGAGCTATATTTTCCTGTGTTGTTGTGTGGTTCTACAATATACACTAATTATATTTACAGTGTAAATTTATAAAATGTAACAAATTTATTCTCACCTTTGATCAATTAAATGCATCCTTCCTGAATAAAAGTATTAATTTATCAAAAACAAATCTTACTAACTACAAACATTTGAAAAGTAGTTTATACTGTACATGAAGTTCAAATTTTTGTAGGTGACATTTCAAACATATTTGTCTGTTCCTAAGACTTAAAACTTATGTTTTTAAAACTTTCATCTTTTTAAACTACTCTAAACTTTCAGGCTATGCTTTATCATGCCATCATTCTTGATTCCTTGCTATAAAATGTCAATTATTTCAGTTCATTTATACTTCCTTAAATTCATAATTTATCTACTGCATTTAGCGATCCTGTTTGCTACCTCAATTCAAATTTGAATTTAAACCTCCGATGGTCCTCGGTCACTTCTGACCGAATCATTTTGAATTATTAAAAATCACAGCTTCATCAGAAGGTTATAATACTTGGTGACTTTTTTGGCATTTGGTATGTGAATACAAAAAAAAAATTGAGGTCATGATCTGAGCATGCTAAGTGGTCGTAAAAAAAGAAATGACCGACCCATAGGAAATGAATGGGAAATTTACACAAAAAAAAACAAACAAAAATTCTCAGAATTTTTGTTTGTACAATCTACAAATCGGCCACGATTCTTAAAAGAAGTATACCGCTGTAAAGGGTTGACACTCT